>PVJN01009644.1:0-60320 GCA_004026805.1 Lasiurus borealis | reverse complement strand
TTATCCCCTTGGTCCAAGAAAGTATCCCAAGATACTTTCCGTTTTTCTCCTGCCCAGGCAGTGTTGAGCCAGAGCCAGATGGGGGCAGCAGAGTGCAACTGGTTGCTAGGGAGATAACAGAATAACATTGATTTACTATAGTAAGAATTAGAAAAGGGAAACCATATTATGACAAAATTTTTTACTGGTTAGAATTTAAAAGATGTCAACATTTCCAGCTGCTAAGAATGTACTAGACAAAATCAAGAAACCATAATTTTGATATCTATGAAAAAGTAGATTGAAATGAGCTGCTTAGAAAATGTAGAAATTTCACTGTCGAAACCCTTTGAAACCTTTCCGTTTTCTTTTTCTTCCTGTTTCTATGTCACATTCATTGATATCCAAAGGGGAAGAGAATGAAGAATTGTAGAAGGAATTTCTATTCATGCAGGCATCATATAACCTTAAGTCCTTTGGGGAAAGTAATTCTTGGCAAACATTCCAGGACCATGTATAAGTAGAAAAGGTTTCATAAAAGGACTCATTTTTAGTGTCTACTCCAATCAAATCCCCTCGGATCTTATGCCAGAAATTTAGCATTTCTTTCCGGTGCTCAAGAGCGACTCCTAAGTTATAGATATCTACAGCTCTCTTCACCTGTAATGAGAAAGCAGAAGTTTACAGTTGTTATCTTAAAATATCTTTGATTTGTGGACCACAATTCTAGATATCCCAAGAGTTATGTTCTCAGTCTACTTGAAAGTCACCGAGTTTAGATATTGCTGGTACCTCTTGAGGAACTAGGAGTTGATGGACAATGAAAAGAAATTACTTTGGACTAATGAGATTATAATAAATTTTATAAGAATGTTAACAACACAAGAGATTAAAACATGGAGGAAATGTGGAATGGCGATAGACTTTGAATATAAGAGGAGTGCCCAGAATGGCTCTCAGTCCACTCTAGGTCAGGAAGGGAGAAGATGCTGAGCTGTGTAGGTTCTTAAAGATTTTGTAAAATTGAGAGAATGGTGACTGCTTAAGTATCAAGTTTAAAGTGGGGGAGAGGGATGAAGGCAAAGCGTGCTGTGCCAGTCATTGGCCCTTAGACTTGGTCTCTGTTAGGCTGGGGAGAACCCTTTCCTCAATGAGAATCATACTGTAGTGAGCCACTCTTTCTGATGGATGTGAGATAAATTCCTCAGTCATGTGGAGCATGACATACAGTGGAAAACCCCGTTATCCGTGAGAGGGAAGCATTCATTTTTAAAAAAATATATTTTATTGATTTGTTTACAGAGAGGAAGGGAGAGGGATAGAGAGCTAGAAACATCGATGAGAGAGACATTGATCAGCTGCCTCCTGCACACCCCCTACTGGGGACGTGCCCACAACCAAGGTACATGCCCTTGACCGGAATCGAACCTGGGACCCTTCGGTCTGCAGGCCGACGCTCTACCCACTGAGCCAAACCGGTTTCGGCAGCATTCATTCAGGACAGTGATATAGTTGGGTCTCCTGTGTGGAGAGTAGGCAGAGGGAAGCAGCTAAGAGGTAGGGATACAAGGTTGGAGATTGTTGTCTAGGCTGGACCTGATAGAGGCTTAAGGCAGTAGTGGTAGGATGGAATGAAGAGGACAGATTTCAAAAATCTTCAGGGGAATGAGAGTAGCCAGATTTGGTGATTGGTAGATGTGAGGAATGAGGAAAATGTGTAACTGAAGGATGACTGCTGGCATTCTAGTTTCAGTGACTGAGAAGATGGTAGATATGAGACAGTGAAGTAGAAAGTTCCAGCAGTCAGTGAGGTAAGACAGAAGTCCTGGAAAGAAGTCCAGGCTAGTGACAAATTTACAAATTAATAGTGTATAGATTGCAGCTGAAGTAAGTAGGGTAGATCAATAGTCCAAACAATACTCATCCCAGCTTTTCCTTAGATTAACGCAGACATCCCCAATATTCTGCTGTGACTGGGTTACAGGTATGCCAAGTTATTAATCTTCCCAAGCATTTCAGCCCTTGGGGCATCTGGTGTGCCAGCCTGGAGGCCTTGGGCTCACAGTAGCCTTCATTGAAGTTCCATTTATCACAAGTACTAATGCTCATTTCCTCCTCCCTGTCTTCCACCCTTACTCTAAGCTCAGTGAGGGTAGGAACTTTGTTTTTTTTTCTCTATGGTATCTTCTAATCCCAGAACTTTGTTAACAATTGATAAATATTTACTGAACAAATTAGTGGGTGAGTGTATATAATGAGAAGAGCAGCAGGGTGACACTAGAAAACAAGGAAATATTAAGACTTAGGGATGAATATTTAGGAAAGAGGAGAGAGAGAAAAGGGCACAGAGCTACAAGGAGAATTGAAGATCCAGTATTGTAAAGGCCAAAGAAGTAGAAAATGTCAAGGCGAGTTTTATCATTAGTGTCAAATACAGAAGAGAGGCGGCATAAAATAAATATACCTCAGTCTGTCTCTGTGGACTAGAAAAGGAACTAAGAAGTCAGGACACAAAAACAGGCAGGTAGCATAGATTTGTGGTTACAAGTGTGGATTCTGGAGCCAAGCTGACAGTGCTTATAATTCTGGCTCTATTATTGCCCAGCTGTGTGCCTTTGGGCACGTCACTTAACCTCTCTGTGCATATCTGTAAAGTGATAAGGAATGATAACAGTGCCTACCTCAAAGGGTCATTGTGATAAGTAAATGAATTAGTGTATGTGAATGAGAGCACTTGAAGAACACAATGCCTGGCACCTAGGAAGCTTGCCTGCACCCTCTCCAATCTGGGACACCTCGGGGGACATCCCTCTTGCAATCGGGGCCGCTAGCTCCTAACTGCTCACCTGCCTGCCTGCCTGATCGCCTCTAAACACTCTGCCTGCTGGCCTGATCACCTCCAACTGCCCCCCCTTGCCAGCCTGATTGTCCCCAACTGCCCCCCCTTGCCTGTCTGCTTGCCCCCAAATTGCCCTCCCCACTAGCCTGCTCGACTCCAACTGCCCCACCCTGCCAGCTTGATTGTCTCCAAGGACCTCCTACTGCCAGCCTGCTTGCCCCAACTGCCCTCCCCTTCTGGCCTAATGGCCCCTAACTGCCTCTGCCTCGGCTCCACAACTATGGCTTTGTCCCGGAGGATGTCCAGAAGGTCTCCTGATTTAATTAGCATATTATCCTTTTATTATTATAGATGCTTTTAGCTGTTGTAATAAAGATGCTTTAACTCATCATGATTCCTTGAGTGTGCCCCTTACTGTGATTTTTGGTTTAGTATCTTAACTAGTAGTTATTTCCAGCATGAAACAAATTAATGTCCCAGAAATGATGCTGGGTATGGCTCCATAGGTGATTAGCAGGATAAATTATAACAGTTAACATTTGAATCCATTTGATTACAGAGCAAGAAATGTCATATGCCTAGCTGGTATGGCTCAGAGGTTGAGGGTTGACTCATGAACCAGGAGGTTATGGTTTGATTCCTGGGCAGGACACATGCCTGGGCTGCTGGCTCATTTCCCAGTAGGGGTGTGCAGGAGGCAGTCAATTAATTTCACCAGTGTTTCCCTATAATCCTCTCCCTTCCTCTATCTGAAATCAATTAAACATTTTTTTTAAATGTCATTACAACAGGTAAAACTTAGAAATTATCTCTGTCTTATTTTAAAGACAGAGGAGAAAAAAGCCTTTTGGTTTTATGGCTGTAGTACTGAAGTGGAAAATATTTTTGTCAATGCTTTCTGGGAAGGCATTCAACTGTGAGTACTCACATGCGGTTTAAGAACAGCTGCATCAGCCACTGTCCATTTCTGCTTTTTCTTGAGCATTTGGTCAATGGTGAGGATCTCAGCTGGGTAGCCGGAGGCAGAGTCGATAGGCTTTATATTAGCTGCCTTGATACGCATTTTAAAAGAAGGTTAGTGATGTATTTTAGTTTCACTTATACAACAAAGACATAATAAACAGAAGTATATTGTATTATGAAAGGGCTTATGATTTATAAGGTTATTGCTAAAAGCACTTCTCAGGTGTTTGGGGGCACCTGGTATTGCCCCCTAAGTGTAGATGGGCATTTAGCAAATTCTCTTTCATAATGATAAAGCCTTCTCATAAGAGAAGTATTGACTTGAAGATGATTTATGTATAGAATGGATATAGAGAGGAGCCAAATCCATCCTTACTCAAACTTTCCAAGCCATCAGACACCACTAAAATGAATATGCCTTCCATGGGGTACCACGAATATTACTCCCAGACTTCTCATGGGAACGAGCCATCCGTGTTCCTTGTTCCTGGGCTGCTGCACAATGCAGTAGAAATCTTGTGAATTGCTTTTGTGAACATGTATTTTGCCTAATTTCGTCCAGACCTGCATTGCTGTCTCATGTTACTTTTCTTCATTCACTGTTAACAGTCTTCATAGTAACCAATAAAAAACTAGACCTTCATACTCCCTATAATTGTCTCTTTAAGGCCATCTAATATAAACCCTTTCTACTCTTCCTTCCACCTTAGGATTGCTCCATCCTTGAGCCTGGTTTTTCCTCCTTCCCTCTTATAGGTGAGTTTTTCCTAATTTTCAAGGCCAAACCCTGTATCCTTATTTGTCCCCTGGACCATATCCCTTCAATTATCCTCTTTCCAGGGCCAATTTCATGGGTGTGTGACCTATGCAAGTACATAGGACCTCAAACTTAGAAGGGCCCTGAATTCAGTTTCATGTTCCACTGTTGCTTTTATGTTCTTAATAATTTTGGATAAGGGGTCTACATTTTTATTTTACACTAGGCCTTACAAGTTATATAGACAGCTCTGTCCCTGCCTCTCATTTACTCAGTTTCCCTTTTCATTAAGCAATGGTTTTCAATGTTGGCTGCATGTTGGAACGTTAAAAAAAATACTGATAAACCATATTGTCAATGGTATTTGCCTGTGGGTGTGACTTCATTTGGAGACTGAAAGACAAAGTCTTGACTTTAGGTCATTTGTGATCATCATGGGACTCATTTAAAAAAATTATATTTTTGTTTTATTGTGGTAAGAACTCTTAAACAAGAGACCTATCCTCAACACTATTTTTAGTGCACGATACGGCATTGACTATATGCACAGTGTTGTAGAGCAGATCTCTAGAATTGATTCATATTGCATAATTTGGATTTCATGCCTACTGATGAGCAATTCCCTATTTTTTCCTCCCTCCTGCTGCTTCTAGGACTCTTAAACCTATGCCTACAGGGACCTTTTAGGGATTTCATAATGATGTGAACCACACGTGGATCTCTGAAACCCAGAGGTACTCCACAGAGAGGGCTAGTCTCTAGTCAAAGCTTGATCTTGTTTCTAAGGCTGGAAGGCCTGTGACAAACCAGGGTAAGGCCAGAGATTCTTGAAAGAATATCCAGAAACTAGGGCATACTTGCCTGTGACCTGAAAACTCATGATGATAAAGTGTACCTTGGGAGGAAGGCAAATAGATTAAAGGCAACAGAGCTTGAAGCAGGTCCAGAAGGTTCAGCTGGGAGTATAATGAGTTCCAGTCCAAGGGCAGGGCAGCCCCTCCATCACAACATTGTTCCTTTGGGTTGTTTCTGGCCCAACCACGATCTAGAGCCAGTTGAGGGAGGCCAAAATGCAGCTTCTGGTCCTCAAGTTGATGGGAGAACATTTGGAGGTAGGACCAGAGGGCCTTTTTATTCTCCTTTTTTATATTTCCCATCCTCCAACCCTAAGCCTAGGATTGTATTTTTCAGTAAGTTTAACTATTTGTTGAAATTAAATATTTATAAAGGAACTTAAATTTAGGACTATGTCTATGGAATCTGGTTTGAAATAAAATGACTAAAAATATCTGTTATTAAAAAGCATGTTACTAGTTCTGTTAAGTTAGAACTTAAAAACGCAAATAGTTAGCCCGGCTGGCATGGCTCAGTGATTGAGCATCGACCTATGAGCCAGGGGTTCATGGTTTGATTTTGGTCAGGGCACATGCCCAGATTGAGCTGGATCCGCAGTGTGAGGTATGCAGGAGGCAGCCAATCAATAATTCTCTCTTATCATTGATATTTCTATCTCTCTTTCCCACTCAAGTCCTTCCTGAAGTTAATAAAAAACAATGCAAGTATTTAAATGAACTGATGTGACAAAATCTTAATCTCACCTGTGTTTTCCAATCTCTTTTATGGAAAAAGTAGTTATCAAAGAAACTCAGAGGCTCCTTTCTCCTAAGCATTTCTAATTTCTGCATGTCTTTGAATGGCTTTCCCATTACCAGCCCATCCACATTAGGAAACAAGGGAAAGATGGGTATTTTTGAATATGGGTTATCTGAAGGAGGATTGCATCCTAAAAAGATAAAAAATGTTATCACAGACACACAAAATGTTATCACAAATAAGAAGAGATTCACATGAAAGACATACATATGACATCTATTTTGCTTTGTCTACACTTCTCTGTGCCATGACCCACTTTCTTTACTCTCTCCTGTGCCCCCCAACTCCCACCCCTCCACAGACTCTCAGCTTCATCCAGGTATCTGAGGACTCAAGTAGTCTGTACATTTTCTCTCTATGACATCTGGGTAGCAGAGACCAGTCACTCAAGACAGGCTGTGGACCTGCTCTTACCGCACTTAGCCTCTCATATTTATTTTTGACCATCAATATACAAATAAATCCTTTACAACAGAGGGGGGAAAAGAAATAGCTCTTACTCCTGAGCTCCTCAAGATATCTGAGTATATCCTTTTCCTTCATTAATGCAATCCGGGCAGCATGAGCAAAGGCAGTCGTGCTTGAGGTCAGAGGTGTGCACATATCTGCCTTAAACCTCCTTTTTCCATAACCCGAAGGGGAGGGATTCCACAATATTCCTGCGGTGGTTTCTTGGAATTTTCTTTGGAAATAGCTAAAATAAACAAGCATATAAATAAATAAATAAAGGCAATCCAGAAATAATTTTTAAAAATGCTATAGTTCTACAGAAAAAGTGCCTGCTAGACAAAGAGGGGACGAAGAGGGGGGAAGAGTCAAATTGCAAGTTATGTATGCTGAACAAATTTATTTTAAATATAATTTGTATAGTCATTCACTGTTACTTACTGAATGCCTGTTTCTGTGATATTTATAGAATATTTACTGATATTCGCCACAGGCCATTTGAATATTTTATTTGTTTACTAGAGGCCCAGTGCACAAATTTGTGTGTGTGTGGAGCTTGACTGGGCCTGTTAGGAGGAGGAGATGGCGGGACGTTGGCCAGTGGCCCACCCAGTCAGACCAATCATGGTCAGGCTGGCTGGGGGGAGGGGCTTTGGGTGATTGGCTGGCAGGCCCTGCCCCCAATTGGTATGTGTGTGTGTGGGTGATCAGGGGTGGGGCCAGCTGGGGGATGGGGCTTTGAGCCAATCAGGGTGGTGGGGGCCCTTCGGGGGTGGGGCAGCTGATAGGAGGGGCAGCGGAGTTTGGCCAACTGGCCCCACCCCCAGATAGGGCCGGTTCATTGGTCACAATAGCGATAGGTCATTTCGGTTGTTACAGCAATCTGATCACTGGCTTTTCATATATATAGATTTTTTAAAATATATTTTTTATTTCAGAGAGGAAGGGAGCAGAGAGATAGAAACATCAATGATGAGCAAGAATCACTGATTGGCTGCCTCCTGCATGCCCCCCACTGGGGACCGAGCCCACAACCAAGGCATGTGCCCTTGACTGGAATGGAACCTGGGACCCTTCAGTCTGCAAGCTAATGCTCTATCCACAGAGCCAAACTGGCTAGGGCCCATTTGACTATTTTATATATGTAGTTCCTGGGCTCTGGCTTCCTTCCTCTTTCCCAAGACCAACCTGGCTGTGTAGCTCAGTTGGTTAGAGCAGTGGTCGGCAAACTGCGACTCGCAAGCCATATGCGGCTTGCGAGCTGCGGTTTGTCACTCTGTTGACTAATGAGTTTGCTGACCACTGGGTTAGACCATCGTCCTGATATGCCAAGGTTGTGGGTTGGATCTCGTCAGGGCACATACAAGAAGCAACCAATGAATGCATAAATAGTTGAAACAACAAGTCAATCTCTCTCTCTCTCTCTCTCTCTCTCTCTCTCTCTCTCTCTCTCTCTCTCTCTTCCCCCCCCCCCTCTTTCTCCTTTCCCCCTCCCCCCCCCCAAGGAAAAAGACTCATTTGGATGTGAGAATGCTTCCTCATCTTCTGTTCATTTTGCATCTGGCTCTGCTCTACCCCAAAGGCTACTCTGGGAAGTCTGAACTTGCTGTGCCTTCTCTCAGACTCAAAGGACCTCTTGAAAGCCCTTAGTAGTTCTCGCATGAATGGGAGTGTTTTGTATTCAAACTAGACCTCCAAGCCCACCCCAAATCATCCTTGGAAAAGTCTGATTTTCCTGGGATTCCCTAGCCTAGGGTAGGAAAGGATGAGCTTTCTTAGCTTCCTAGGTATTAGTGTGGAACTAAGATGGTCTGAGGTCAGCCTTGCGATTTCAGAGCTGGGCAGTACTGTGAGGATAAAGTCATGAAGTCTCATGTTGTGGCATGTGATCATCTGCCCACACATCTTTGTTTTGGAGCAGACTCTGTGAAGTGGAATGTCAGTGAGAGACGACTGCCTTGTTAACATCCTCACAGGTGCTTCCGAGAGGGTCCTTTTTGCCCCTTTGTCACTTACCCTACTAATTCCATTATAGTCTTTCTGGGTAAGGCTGACATCTCTACCATCTTTGATAGAATTTCAAACAACAGGATCCCTGGGTTGCCATCAAAATCTAAACACTTGTCTTTTTCTGGAACTATGAAGGGAATAATAATGATAGATTCAAAATGCTTTCCAAAAAAAGTCATCTATCAAAAAAGTACTAAAATGACAGTCTTTTTATTATATTTACAAAATTAATACCAAATCAAAGGCTTGAGGGTTTTAGAACATCAGTTCTACTATTCAAAGGTCATTTTTATTACTGAAGAGACAAAAGAATCATGGAACTAGAAAAGAGACTTTTAGTTCAATGTCCTCTAAGTAAATATAGTTAGTACACTTAACATAAATATGAATTATATGTTAAGGACAATTATCCTGTGCTAGGTGAAGGAGTTGTTGGTAAATCTCTGGCTTGCAGGCAAATCCTTATTACTATAGTGGGACTTGAAGCAATAAGTTCTGTTTCCTCTAAGGACAATGCATAGCCTATGAGTGGGTATACTTTCAAAACAATATACAGTATCTGGAATTTGGAATGTATTTATCCTAGAAAAAAAAATGATGTGAATAGGATTAGATTTTCCAAGGCACCTGTTAAAGTCACAAACAAACCATTAGAGGACTAATAAAAACATTTACCTGCACATTATTTATCACCTTATGTGAGAACATGCTCTCTAACCTCCAGCAGACTTTCCACAGCCCTTGCACTGAGGGCAGAGGCTTCCTCAAGGTGAGGAGGATATTTTTGGAAACAGCAAATTATGTACACCCAAATTTGCATGAGACAGAGCATTTTTCTTTTCTCTAATTTTTTTTTCTTTTGTAAAAGGAGTGCCTTCCAAAGTAGCACATGTACTCAGTAAAGAATTAAAATACTATAAAAGGTAAACAAATGTTTCTACACCACTGAGTGCTCTCATTAGAGATCAAAAAATAGTATCTCTCGCAGAAGGACTTGATATACTTAAGTTAAATCTACAACTGTATCAATTTGCTCAGCAAATACAATTTTGGAGAAGCAGTACACAAGTAAGCCACACTCCCGAGTACACATTCTTTGTTTGTCTCAGAAATGAATATTTTCTATGCAGTGAATTGCAACTACTCCAACTGCTATATATTCAGTAGTATCTCTGCTTACCCACAGCTCTAAGGAAGAGGTCCTTATCTGTTAACACCTTTATAAAGTCTGAGAAACTCACTTTCCCATCTCCTGCAACAGAAATTTAAGCCTCAGAACAAGGGTATAAGATGTAATTTAATTATCAAATTATATTTTTAAATATAAAAATCAAAACATCATGGGTCATCTAATAGGTAAAATCAGAGCATTTTAGGGTTGGAGATGTGCTCAGGTCTTCTTGAAGTGGTCTTAGTGTTACGCTAATCACCCACAGTGCACCGAAGCAATGGTGGGGTGTAAACATCAAATCAGGGGCTCCTAACCACTATCGTCCTATCCATTCACTCCTTTTCTAGAGACATGCCATCTTGCAAGGAACCCACTCTATACATCTAATATTTCTATTATTATAACATCCGCAAGTTGTATATTGTTTCCTCTAAAATTAAGTGCTATTTAGAGTCGTGTGTGTGTTTCAATGAAAGAACAGGAAGACAGGGCAGTTAGTGGAAACAAGTGAAGCTTTAACTAACTGGTGACATCGACTCATGTGGGGAACTGATGCAAATTGAATAGGGCACTGGCAGCTGGTGGGGAGAGGTGAGAGAAAATAATATTCTGAGTATATTTCCCACACAGCATATTAGTTTGGGCTACTCATCAGTAGGTCAGTCTCTGCAAAGAAACATTATCGGTATGCTATACAAATATCAACAAACATGCTGTGGCATTTGAAATTCAATATAGATGGGTTGTAATGATGGAAGGAAGATTTGTCAGAATTATGATTCATACAGAAACAAAGGGCTTGGATTTCCTTGGCCACGTGGCATTTTGAAATTGTCAATGCCTTTGCATCTGTTATTTTAAGGCACCCTCCAAAATGTACACCGTGACAGGTAATCTGAATTCAATATTGAAATATGGCAACCACTTTTATTTTCCACACAGGGATTTTTCAAAGAAGCATTACATTGATTTCATAACTTATACATACCTCACTGATATCCTTAAATAAGTGAGGACTTTTGGCAAATAAGTGAGGTTCAATTCTCATGTTCATAAAGTCCCTGAGAGGAAAATATATACCCTAAGGAAAGCTTTTCTGAGAAAAATAATGGTAAGATAAAGTACTCACGATCAACATCAGCACATTTTAATTCATTATAGACATCATGCTTGGTTAGATGCATTCCCACCTTAGCTAAAGTGGACATCATTCCATGTAAATCAATACAGCCAGTCTTATCCTTGGTAAAGAAGTTGTAGGCATCTTGGAAGGCTGGGGAAGTGGAATGAAGTTAGGACAGTTATTCAAGAACACATACATATTATGCCGAAATCGGTTTGGCTCGGTAGATAGAGCGTCGGCCTGCGAACTGAAAGGTCCAGAGAAGGGCATGTACTTTGGTTGCGGGCACATCCCCAGTAGGGAGTGTGCAGGAGGCAGTTGATCGATGTCTTTCTCTCATGGATGTTTCTAACTCTCTATACCTCTCCCTTCCTCTCTGTAAAAAAAACAATAAAAAATATTTTTTTAAAAAAAAGAACACATACATACTCTAATGGAACTAGAATACACAATACAGTTGATTGGAGATCATATTCTGAAAATATATTGAGAGAAATATGAGTACTTAAGACATTCCTTAAGAATGACAGTGTCCTTGCATGAAATTTGAACTGGAATCAACTAATCGGTGGAAAACCAAACATGTAGGAGAAATGACCTTTGAAAGATGACCACACCCTAATTATTGGAGTCTATGCACATATTACATTACACGAAAAGAGGGATTTTTGCGTACGTAATTAAAATAGAGGATCTTGGATTATCAGAATAAGGGCTTGACCCACAGTTGCTGGTTGAAGATGTGGAGGGTAATGTGATGTGGAATGCAGACAGATTTAAGGGGCTGAGCAAGGCTGTTGATAGACAGCCAGCAAGGAAACGGGGACTTCAGCCCTACAAATGTATGAACTGAATTCTGCCAAAAACCTGAATAAGCTCAGAAGCAGATTCTCCTCCAGAGCCTCCAGATAAGAGGCCAGGCTGGCCAACACCTTCATTTCAGTGTTAAGGCCGGAGAAGAGGAACCAGGCAGCCCACCCGAGTTCAAACCTAGAGAAATCCGAGGTCTGTATGTGTTGTATAGATACAAGGTTTTTTCAAAGAAATACTCAATGCATTAATTAACTGGAGTCGAAACTAGAATGTAGTTTCTAAAATCAGCAAATGAAGAAATAAGTCCAGAACAAAGTATATCCCAAATGGTACCAAAATAAAACATTTCATATCACATTCAAATGTTAGATCTTCATATACAAGAAAGATTAATTCTGTAGAGAGAATGATCCCTGCCTTATAATTTGTGTCTAAAGTTTACATCTTTCTCCCTTGATGAAAGGAAGGCCTCTCTAGGATTGGAACCATATCTGACTTGCTTCTAATTTTCCTTGTATTTTGAGCATGTTAGTAGGCATTCAGGCATTAATGCAGCTTCATCAACAATTATTCATAAAATTTCCTTCTATGTGCCAGGTGCTGTTCTAGGTGCTGAGAAAACTTTTGTGCACTAAACAGAAAAAGATCTCTGCTCTTTCATAAATATGTAAATTAGAGAATATGTTAGAAGGGGGTAAGTGCTATAGAAAAATGGAAAGGTAATGCAAGGTGAGGGGACTGGGAGCACCAGGGAGTGAGAGATAGGTTGCTTGTATTAATAGGTGAGAGGAAGTGGATATCTGAGAGAAGAAAGAGCTAGAGCTAAGGCTCTAAAGTGGATGGGCCCAGCATGTTCCAGGAGCAGCAAGGACATGAGTGTGGCTGGAGCAGAGTAAGAGGAGAGGAGGAGTAGGAGAGGTCAGAGCGGTAATGCGCATGTAGGCATGGTTATTTTTTAAAATTTATTTTAAATTTTACATCATACTGTTTTTTGTTTTTTTAAAAATATATTTCATTGATTTTTTTACAGAGAGGAAGAGAGGGATAGAGAGTTAGAAACATCGATGAGAGAGAGACATCGATCAGCCACCTCCTGCACGCCCCCCACTGAGGATGTACCCGCAACCCAGATACATGTCCTTGACCGGAATCGAACCTGGGACCCTTCAGTCCACAGGCCGACTCTCTATCCACTGAGCCAAACTGGTTTCAGCCATCATATTGGTTTTAATTTGAAAATCTTTTTATTGACTTTGAAGAAGAAGGGAGAGAAAGAGATAGAAACATCAATGATGAGCCAAGACCGGTTTGGCTCAGTGGATAGAATGTCGGCCTGCAGACTGAAAGGTCCCAGGTTCGATTCCGGTCAAGGACACATATCTTGGTTGCGGGCACATCCCCAGTAGGGGGAGTGCAGGAGGCGGCTGATTGATGTCTCTCTCTCATGGATGTTTCTAACTCTCTATCCCTCTCCCTTCCTCTCTGTAATAAAAAAAAAAAAAATCAATAAGAAAAAGAAAGAAAGAAACATCAATGATGAGAGAGAATCATTGATTGGCTGCCTCCTGCACACCCCTTACTGGGGATGTAGCCCACAACCCAGGCATGTGTCCTGACTGGGAATCAAATGGTGACCTCCTGGTTCATAGGTTGATGCTGCAATTAGCTGAGCCAACTGGCTGGGGCGGAAGATGTTTACTTGAAAGTAATCCCCCTTCTTTCCCACAAATTAGATATTGAATTAAATTTTCTCTCAAATAACAGAGTACAGTAGACAACCCTTGAAATCCCTAATCTCTCAGAGAAAAAAAAAAAAGATCAGATATATTATGGGGCTTTTGTTTATGTCTTCATTTGGGGGAATGATTCTCTTTACCTTGAATTTGTGAAGCATTCAACTTCCTTTCTTTGTGCCCTAATTGGCATGGGAGATATCCTGGTAAATCTTTATCCCTGAGAAAAGAAGTGAAAAGACTGAATACATATTTGAAACCAGCAAATATTAGTTCCATTCATCAGCTTTTGCTGACTGTAAGGATCACAATCTATCTAGAGTCATACCATCTAAGGGACCTGCCAGAAGCTACAGGGTGGACAGTGAGAAAAAGTTGGCCACTGAGGTCCAATTCCCTCTGTTCTATACTTGCCCATCACCCTTACCCTTTTAAAAATAACCGATTTCTTTCATGTTACAAAAGAGGAAACTGAGGCTCACAGAGAATAAGAGGAAGACCAGGGACTCAAACAAGGTTTATCTGATTCCAAAGCTCAAGAATCCAAGCCTTATACTATTTAAGCTGTTTCAAATTTTTAACTAGTTTAAGTAATTTTATGATGAATATCCTTATAGCAAAAGTTTGTATCCATGATTATTTTGTGACTTTAATTGCCAAATTATATTTTTTACCAGCACATGAGAGACTAGAGGTAGATCAGTCTCTCTCTCTACACACACACACACACACACACACACACACACACACACACACACACACTAGAGGCCTCCCTGCACCCTCTTGCAACCCAGCCTGCACCCTCTTGCAATCCAGGAATTTCTCGGGGGATGTCTGACTGCCGGTTTAGGCGTGATCCCTGTGGGGTATCTCTCTCACAATCAAGGTCGCTGGCTCCTAACTGCTCATCTACCTGCCTGCCTGATCACCTCTAACCACTCGCCTGCCTGCCTCATTGCCCCTAACCACTCTGCTTGCCTGCCTGATCACCCCTAGCCACCTCTGCCTGTCTGCCTGATTGGCTCTAACCGCCTCTGCTTTGGCTGCAGTGGCTTTGTCCAGAAGGATGTCCTGAATGATGTCTAGAAGGTTGTTCGGCTATCCGGTCTAATTAGCACATTACACTTTTATTATTATAGATAGATATTTTGTGTAAATTTTCAGTATTTATTAGTTTAGGAACATAAATATATGTTACAAAAAACGGGTTTGCTTATAATATGGTAACTTCCAAAGTAAACTTAACAATAATTATTACAATTTGATAAATTTATTTTATTTAAAATACATTGAGTTTTGATATGAATAGAACTAAAAGTTTTAAAATATGGAATGTCTTTGCTTTTTTAATAAGAAGCAGTTTTAAAAAATGGTACTAGGAGAAATACCAAACATGGTAGTTAAATTTAAAAAGTTATGGTTTATGAATCCAGTAGATTCATCCTCTATGTATCCAGTAGATTCAATTTATTTTTAAAAAGACACTTAAAGAGGCAATAGTGTCTCATAACGTGTCATTCTCAACTTTTTTGACATGGAATTTTATCTAATCAATCTTATTTTTTCAGCTTTTACCAACATTGATTTCTTTTTCTAGCGTTTCTTTTTTATTTCCTACCTGAACTTCTGAAAACTTAAGTTTGCCTTTATTTGAATAGGTTATTTTATATTTCTTGTATTTCTAAAGATAAACAATTTGGGGCATTATATAAAAGATGCAGTTGTTGCAGAAATACAAAGTTCTCAAAAGGCAAGATAGAACCTGGCCGGTGTAACTCAGTGGTTGAGCCTCGACCCATCCACCAAGAAGTCACCCTTCCATTCCTGGTCAGGGCACATACCCAGGTTATAGGCTCAATCCCCAATAGGGGACTTGCAGGAGGCAGCCAATTGATGTTTCTCTCTCATCAGTGTTTCTGTCTCCCTTTCCTTTCCTCTCTCTCTAAAATTAATAAAAAATATATTTTTAAAAGAAAGAAGCAAGGAAAAAAAAAACGGCCAAGCAGTATAAAATGCTTTTTGTTGTTGTTGTTATTGTTGTTTTAGCTACATTAAAAAAAGGATAGTCTTGGTAGAATTTCAAGCCTTATCTTGGATCAAACATGGTAAATAGTGTTATTATTTTATAATGTCTTAAAGATTTGGACAATCTTAGATTTGGAGCAAACCTAGGCTAGCCTCTCATCTCGTGTAGGAATTCAACCTACGTGGTATTATCTAGTCTTTGCTTGATCACTTACAGTGACAAGAAAGTCACTACTTCAATGCAGGATAATGAGATGAAAGGATTGGGCTACTACAAGGTTATCTTACCCACATCCCTCTAGAAAAATAACATCTTCCTCTAGCAATGGCATAGTCAAGGATACTAGCCCTAGCCTGTTTGGCTCAGTGGATAGAGTGTCAGCCTGAGGTCTGAAGGGTCCTGGGTTTGATTCCAGTCAAGGGCATACACCTTGGTTGCAGGTTCAATACGCAGCCCTGATCAGGGTGGGTGCAGGAAGCAACCAATCCTTGTGTTTCTCACATCGATGTTTTTCTCTCTCTGTCTTTCCCCCTCCCTTCCACTCTCTGAAAATAAATGAGGCGGAAAGGATAATAGGAGAAATACTCTCAAAGTGACAAAGAAAATGGATAATTGTGAGAGAGGAGAGAGGCTTTTCTTATTATTCGATAAGGAAGAGATAAGGCTTTCACTTTCAGTTATTGGTGGCTACTGTTTATTGGAATTTTTTATCCATCAGACTAAGAAAAAGCTATTGTTAGTGTCACAGGCGAACCTCCCTGATTTTAGTACAAGCCTAGGTCATCGCTAACTTACCAGATTTCATTTTCTTTTTTTTTATGTTGTCTTGCCTAGCTGCCTGCTTGAGACAGCCCATAGAACTGTTAGTCCCACAGACCTACTATCCCCCTGGTCCCCCACACTATCATCATAAACTAGATTTCATTTTCCTGGCCATATCTGAGCTACAGACCTTTTCTTTACACTCTGGCTTGCTTAGGAGCTTAGGTCTTCTTAATGATCCTCTAAATGTATTCTTTTTTAAACTGGCATTCAAGACATCTTAATGTATAACTGACAACTTCTTAAGCCCTCTCTAGGGTATTCTGTCCCCTCACACAAAAATAGTTTCTCATTTGGGAGAACTCTTTGTCTCTCCAATCAAAAAGGACATATATACTTTTCATAAAAATCTTTATCTTCAATTCACATTTGTTTCATAACTCAATTTATCCCAGAATAGATCTGTTGTTGTTAATCCTCACCCGAGGATGTTTTTCCATTGATTTCTAGAGAAAGGGAGAGGGAGGGAGGACATAAGAGAGAGAAACATCGATGTGAGACATATCAATTGGTTGCCTCCTGCAGGATATCAAGCTTGCATCAGAGGTATGTGCCTTGACCAGAACTGAACCGGGACACTTCAGTCTGCAGGCCAATCCACTCAGCCAAATTGGCTAGGGCTCACAGAATAGATATTGGAAGAATATTCTAACTTATTTCATCACAGCTCTTTATTGTAATGTATTCATCACCTTTATATATTCATTACTTACCTCTTGCCATGGGAGCTGGGTACTTTTGTTAGAGGATCCAGCTTAAATTTTGGCTTAATGTCAGAAACTGCCATGTGGCCAGTAACTCTGTCTGGAATTCAGAAGGTACAATTAAGACTCACAGATTAATTTCTCTATAGTACAACTTTTTTTTTTTTCAATGCTCAAGACCTGAAATTTGAAGTCCAGGGCCTCAAAGAATGATAAGATGTATAAATTAAAGTTAGAGTTTTGTGCAATGTTGGAAAGCCATGTGGAAGGTTCCCTTGGAATATGTAGAAAAAAATTACTTAAGGACGAAATTTATTTTTGAAATCAGTGGGACATTTCATGTTAAAATTAACAGAGATAAAATGTTATAGCACTTCCAGAATACTTACCTGTTTATATCTTGGATACCTGTTAAGTAGTAAGTAGATTTCTCCAGGGTTTCCTTCTGGGAGATCCCTCTGAAACCCATGTGATTTATTATGAAACCATAGGTCTTTCTTAAAAGTAGGAATAGGAGTAGGATACAATGTTGTTTTGATACTCTACATCCTCCTGAATGGACTCAACCACTATGGCCTCCCTAGTCCCTCTTTCCACTCTGTATATAGTTAGAGAGTTAGGGCCTATGAACCAGAGGCTGGGATGGTAGGGCTTCCCACTTTTATTGTTGGTTTTATCTCTGCAGTGATCTTTTCAAAATGTAGAGTGTGCCGAGACCGGCTTGTGGACTGAAAGGTCCCAGGTTCGATTCCGGTCGGGGGCATGTACCTTGCTTGCGGGCACATCTCCACTGTGGGGCGTGCAGGAGGCGGCTGATGGATGTCTCTCTCTCATCGATGTTTCTGACTTTCTATCTCTCTCCCTTCCTCTCTGTAAAAAAATCAATAAAATATATTTTTTTAAAATGTAGAGTGTATTAGGTGATTCATTGAGAAGAAAAACTGGGTTGCTGACTTAGGAATATTAGACGATTAGATACTATGAAACTGTGAAGAAAAAGTCCCTGGTTAGAGTTCGATCAATTTTCCAGGTCTTCATCTCAGAACCTAGAAAACAGTTGTTTCTAAACAACTCAAAGACACGTGCTGAGAATCTGGAAACCTACCACAGAGCTGGCACTCCAGAGAGCATCACAATTTAGGCACTTGAAAGGTGCTGTGAAGTCATCCTCATGGCTCAAAATTTCATTCCTTTAAATAACTACTTTCAACATCTCATAGAGATTATACTTTTCTTTTTTATTTTTTTAAAAAAGGACTGTGTAGATTCCCACAAAATTCATATATTTACCTATTTTTAGATCATGCTACTTACCACTCCTGAGCTTCAATCAGATCAAGAATCCCATAAAGGGTTTGTTCCATCATACAACTGTGACCTCATTCACTTCTCAGGCACAGGCTCAGGGTTGAGAATGACCCATAAACTCCTTCTAGGTTTAGAGCAACTGTGTTTTCGATGTGGTTCATTCAGCGCCCTTGAGGTATGTTTGGGTATAAATTACAAAATCAGAATGTTAACACCACTGGGATTTCAGAGAAGGTTAATTTTAAAAATACACTGTATTAATATATTTTCACATTAAACATTCATGAGTTGAAAATTGTTCAGGTAAAAATTTTACCCCAACACCTTGTTTGAATGGTGATTAAGAACAATTTCATTGATTCTTTAAGCCTAGGAAGAGGGACTAAAAAATCAAACACTTATTGGTTTGTAGTTTATAGTATTATTGGAAAGAGAACTTTAAAAAGAGCAATTAAAGAAAGGATTATGATTGTTTTTTTTTTAATATATTTTATTGATTTTTTTACAGAGAGGAAAGGAGAGGGATAGAAAGTCAGAAACATCGATGAGAGAGAGACATCGATCAGGCGCCTCCCGCATGCCCCACACTGGAGATGTGCCCGCAAGCAAGGTACATGCCCCCGACCGGAATCGAGCCTGGGACCCCTCAGTCCGCAGGCCGACGCTCTATCCACTGAGCCAGACCGGTCTTGGCGGATTATGATTGTTTTAATCAGAAACTTTAATATTCAAGATCTAATATGTCTCACAGTACTCTAAATCTCCAGCACGGGGATTAGGAGTGTGTTTTGTTTTTTATAGTAGCCACGTTGATGGGTGTGAGGTGATACTTCTGTGTGGTTGTATTTGCATGTCTCTAATGATTAGTGACGTTGAGTATCTTTTCACATGATTGTTGGCTATTTGTATATCTCCTGTGGGAAAATGTCTATTCATGTCTTCTGCCCACTTTTTAATAGGTTTTTATTGTTGCTGTTGAGGTATAGTTCTTTATATATTCTGGGTATTAACCTGTAATCAGATATGTGATTTGCAAATATTTTCTCCCATTCTATAGGTTGCCTTTTCATTCTGTTGTCTATGTTCTTTGATGCACAGTTTTAGATTTTGATGTAGTCCAATTTACCTATTTTTACTTTTATTGCCTGTGCTGTTGGTGTCATCTAAGAAATCACTGCCAAATCCAATGCCATAAAGCTTTTCTCCTATGTTTTCTTTGAAGAGTTTTATAGTTTTAGGTCTTCTGTGTAGGGAGAAGTAACATTTTATGTGTAGCATGTAGCTCTGAGGGACGAATAATCTAGAATGAAAGAAGAACAAAAGCATGTAGAGTAAGCATAGCTTAGGAGACAAGGAACAGTTCGGCCACATTAGAGGATGGAATTACATGAAGGTAGTGGGAGCAAAAAAGATTAAGTGTATTGGTTTGGGTTTGATTATTAGTACAGAAATGACAAATTTCATCCTCACACATTTCATTTGGCTTATACATCTTTTAAAAAGCTTTTGAATTTCATAAGTGAACACATGCCTAAATTAACTATGACTTTCCATGAAAAAAAAAAACAACAAAGATTAGAAAACATAGGGCCCACATTCCTGCTTAGCAATAATTGGCGGGAAAAGCAACTGTCACCCCTTTACATCAAACTTAAGACTTCCTGATTGCCACAATCCCTGTCATTTTTTTCCTAGTCTCTTATACCAAGCATGTCACTCATTTAACTTGGTTTTTGTAGACACGTGTACATCTTGATTGTTGAGCTAAGGGAATCTGGGCTTTATTAGTATTGAGGAATCCTGAAGATATCTGAGTAGAGATGTTGTATGAATATATCTGTTTTCTATGGGAATTAATTCAACCACATCAAAGAATTGCCTAGGCTCATTGCCTAGGGAGTGAATTACATGGGGCAGACTGCCTGGTATAAAAAATAAAATAACATAAAAAAGTACTACATAAGAAGTTTCTTATGTAGTACTTTTTTATGTTATTTTATTTTTCTCACATGTTTTTTTCACTTGAGGAGTAAGGATATTTTTCCCATTGATTTTTAGGGAGAATGGGAAGGAGTAGGAGAATGGGAGAGAGGAAAGAAACATCGATGTGAGAAGAGACATTGATTGGTTTTCTCCCTCACGGGGGACAGGGATGGAACTTGCAACCCAGGTTCATTATGTACCCTCAACTGGGAATTGAACCCACAACTCTCCATGGTGCAGGCTGATGCTTTAAACACTTGGCAACATTAGCCAGGGCTGCGGTACTTTTCATTAAACAAGAAAAAGGAGTTCAATGGGAAAAGGTTATATCTCAATGTTGTTTATAATTTGTGACCTCTGAAAACTAGTATCTTAGGTCAGTGGTCAGCAAGCTGTGGCTCTGTTGACTAATGAGTTTGCTGACCACTGGGATAGGGGCTTAATCACAAGGAAAAACAACAGCCTGTAATTATTGAAATTGAGAGTCTAGGTGAGTGGTCAGCAAACTCATTAGTCAACAGAGTAGCAAACCGCAGCTCGCGAACTGCAGTTTGCCGACCACTCTCTTTAATGTCTAGTTCATCCTTGCAGTTAAAGATTTATGAGCCTTAATGAGGAGAGAATCTCACCAGTTGTAATTTTGTAATTATACTCAGTGGCCAGATTATCATGATCTCTGAATGCATAATAATCTGGCTACTGTGTGTGTGTGTGTGTGTGTGTGTGTGTGTGTGTGTGTGTGTGTGTGTTTGTGTCCTATCTAATAAAAGTAATATGCAAATTGTCCATCACTCCAACACATAAGATGGCTGCCCCCTTGTGGACACAAGATGGTCAGCAGGGAAAGGCAGTTGGGAGGGACCAGGCCAGCAAGGGAGGGGTGACCAGCCCACAGGGTAAGGCAGTTAGGGGGTGACCAGGTCCACAGGGTAAGGCAGTTAGGGGCAAACAGGCTGGCAGGGGAGCAGTTAGGTATCAATCAGGCTGGCAAGGGAGTGTTAGGGGGTGATCAGGCTGGCAGGCAGAAGCAGTTAGAGGCAATCAGGAAGGCAGGCAGGTGAGCAGTTGGGATCCAGCAGTCCTGGATTGGACAGGCAATTGGACATCCCTTATGGGGTCCAAGATTGGGAGGGAGCAGGCTGGGCTGAAGAACACCACCACCCCCATGCACAAATTTCATGCACCGGGCCTCTAATATATATATATATATATATATATATATATATATACATATATATATATATATATATATATATGTGTGTGTGTGTGTGTGTGTGTGTGTGTGTATACACATACATAAATATATAATAGAGGCCCAGTACATGAATTCGTGCATGGGTGGGGTCTGGCCAGCCTGGACAGGGGGAGGGGACATGGATGGTTGGCCGGCCTGCCTGCTGGTCGAACTCCTGGTGGAGGGGACAATTTGCATATTAGCCTTCTATTATATAGGATACACACTGAGTGGCCAGATTATCATACATTCAGAAGTCATAATAATCTGGCCACTCAGTGTACATTTGTCAAGTATTCCATTGTTTAAATGTACCACAATTTTTTATCTATTTGTCTGCTGATGGGCACTTGGGCTGGTTCTAAATCTTAGCTATTTTAAATTGTGCTGCTATGAACACCGGAGTGCATATATTCTTTCTGATCAATGTTTTGGGTTTCTTAGGATATATTCCTAGAAGTGGGATCACTGGACAAATGAGACTTCCATTTTTAATTTTTTGAGGAAACTCCATACTGTTTTCCACACCAATTTACATTCCTACTAGCAGCAGTGTACTAGGGTTCCTTTTTCTCCACAACCTCACCAACACTTGTCGTTTATTGACTTGTTGATGATAGCCACTCTGGCAGGTGTGAGGTGATTTCTCAGTTGTTTTGATTTGCATCTCTTGCATGGTTAGTGACTTTGAGCATTGTTTTCATACATTTCTTGTCTTTCTATAGGTCCACTTTGGAGGTATCTTTTGCCCACAAATTTTAATTGGATTGTTTGTATTACTTAAGTTGTATGAGTTCCCTATATATTTTGGAGATTAACCTCTTTTCAGATGTTTCATTGGCAAATATGTTCTCCAAATATGCTCTCTTGTTGTTTTGTTGATAGTTTCTTTTGCAGTGCAGAAGTTTTGTGTTTTAATGCAGTCCCATTTGTTTATTTTCTCCTTCGTTTCCACTGTCCTGGGAGAAATATTGGTAAATACATTGCTATGAGAGATGTCTGGGATTTTGGTGCCTATGGTTTCTTCTAGGACTTTTATGGTTTCACATCTTACAGTTAAGTCTTTTTCCATGTTTCCAGATCATGGTTATTGTAAATAATGCTGCTATGGACACAGGGGTGCATATATGCTTTATGCATATGCATACTCAGGTTTAGTCACTAGATGGCATTAAATATTTTAAAAATCATTTTATACCTAGAAAATGTCTTGAGTATATAGAATTCCTCATAATACCCCAATGTTAGAATGGGTAAAAACATTTCTAAAATTTTTCTCCCTTCCCTTTGAAATATATTGATTTCAAAGAGGAAGGGAGAGGGAGAGACAGAAATATCAATGAGAGAGAATCATTGATTGTTTGCTTCCTACATCCCACCCCCATTGGGGATTGAGCCCACAAAGAGAGCATGTGCCCTGACTGGGATTGAACTGTGACCTTCTGGTTCATAGGTCAATTCTCAACCTATGAGCCACTCTGGCTGGGCGGTATGATGAACTTTTGATAACCCTAGTCCTGTGCCTACCTCACTGAACAACAACAACAAAAAAAAAACCACAAAAACTAATGCGCTGCATGAGATAAGGTACAGCCTATTCCCTATTCCCAAGAAACTTTGAGGAGTTATCTTCAAGGGGCACCATGTCACTATTAAAACCATTAAATACTTTGGCCAAATTTGTCCCAAGAAACTTTGAGGACTTACATAGGCCAATTTTTTGGAGACTGTAAAAGAAAAAGAAAAAAAGATAGTCCTTGAAAAATTCTTTAGGAATGTTAGTTAGTGAAGATTTACACTCCTTAACAGGAAAATGGGATTTTCTAAAGCAATAAATTTCCTTATTTTTTATAGTGTCTATTTGAAACAGAAAGAATACTTGCAAACTATATTAGTTATGAAGCTTGATAACCACCAAACCACTGTGAGCCCACCACTGAAAAACATTATTATAATACCACTAGAGGCCCAATGCATGAAATTCATGCAAGAGTAGACCTTCCTTCCCCTGGCTGAGGCGCCCAGGAACCGGAATTCCCTCGCAGCCCTGGCTTTATAGGGAAGGTCCTCCAGAAGGATGGCCGGTCTAATTAGCATATTACACCTTTATTATTATAGATTTCATCTGCTTCTGTGCCTTTCCCATTTCATTCTCCTGCTTGCTCCATAAAGAGTGCACTACTGGTTTTTTGCTGAAACCGGTTTGGCTCAGTGGATAGAGCATTGGCCTGTGGACTGAAAGGTACCAGGTTTGATTCCGGTCAAGGGCATATTATCTTGGTTTCGGGCACAACCCCAGTAGGGGGTGTGCAGGAGGCGGCTGATTGATGTCTCTTTCTCATTGATGTTTCTAACCCTCTATCCCTCTCCTTTCTTCTCTGTAAAAAAATCAATAAAATATATATATTTTTAAAAAGAGTGCACTACTGGTTTTTAAAAATCTACCAACCTCTTGCCCTAGCCAGTTTTGCTCAGTGGATAGAACCTCTGCCTGTGGACCAAAGGGTCCTGGGTTCAATTCTGGTCAAGGACACATACCTCGATTGCAAGCTCTTCTCCAGCATGGGCCCTGGTGAGGGCATGTGTAGGAGGCAACCGATCAATGTGTTTCTCTCACATTGATGTTTCTCTCTCTGTCTTTCCCTCTTTATTACACTCTCTCTAAAAGTCAATGAAAAAAATATCCTCTGGTGAGGATTAACAACAACAAAAAATTACCAACCTCTTGCTTTTTACACATAATTTTAAACAGGATAAACAAATTATTTCTTACTTTTGCTTTCAAGCTTTATAAAATTGTTATGCAATAAGCAATCTGAGACTTGCTTTTTCATTCAATATTATATATCTTAGAATCATCCATATAGTATATTGCTATCATTCACTTTCACCGCTAGTATGATTATTTGGAGGATTTTTGTTGTTGTTGTTAATCCTCACCCCAGGATATGTTCCCATTGATTTTTAGGGAGAGTAGAAAGGAGAGGGAGAGAGGGGGAGGAGGGAGGGAGGGAGGGAGAGAGAGAGAGAGGCATTGATTGGTGGCCTCTAGCATGCCCCGACTTGTACCAGTGCCAGGATGGAGCTTGCAACCGAGGTATCTGCCCTTGACCAGAATCTAACCCTTCAGTCACCCTTCAGTCCCTCCCGCCCAAGGAGCTATACACTGAGCCAAACAGGCTAGGGCTGTCTTGTTCGTTCATTTTTGCTGTTGAGATCAGTGCTGCTGTGAGCCTTCTTGAACATGTCTCCTTGCACATTAGTGCAAGAGATTTTCTGGCATTTATAGGTAAGAGTGGATCTTCTAAATCCTGCGTTATGAAAACCTTAAAAATATTACATAATGTTTTTCAAAGTTGTTTTACCACCTTCACCGCATTTACTACTTGGATTAACAGACTTCTTCATTTGTGCCCATTTGGTGGGTATAAAAGGGTTATGGGTGACTCTGGTCTCTGCCTAACAAAGACTGAGTGAACATCCTCTTCACCCAGAACCTGTGCCCTCCCTCCCTCCCACCACCCTCACTCCGTGCCACCAGCGCCCGAAACCCAGGTCCCAGGCGTCTGCTGGTCCTCACCTCTAGTCCCACAGCTCCTCGCTCTGCTGCCTTCACCTGATTCCGCTCAGCGATGCCCCGCCCCAGGTCACCTGACCCAGCTCGAGGCCCCGCCCATTGAGCACCTCCGCCACAGGCTCCTGGGCGGGAGGCGGTGCGGGAGCTCATCTCTGCACGGACTGGGCTGCCTGATGCGTCCGGGCCGCGCCGGCCTGCGCCCCCTTTTAAGGGTCTGTGACCTCAACTGTAGTGGCGGGCTTCTCTCTGCGTGCTGTTCTTCCCGCGCCTGTGCCTCCATTGCACCCTCCATCCTTCATGCTCCCTGTTCTTCACACAGCTCTGTTCATTCTCTGGCCCTCTGTTTCGCCCTAGTCTGGCCCCATTTCAGTATTACTTCTTGTCCATCTTTTAAAACATATTTTTATTGATTTCAGAGAGGAAGGGAGAGGGAGAGATAGAAACATCAATGATAAGAATCATTGCTTGGCTGCCTCCTGCACGCCCCCTACTGGGGAATCAAGCCAACCTGGCCATATGCACTTGACCGGAATGGAACCAGGGACCCTTCAGTCTGCAGGCTGCTGCTCTATCCACTGAACCAAACGGGCTAGGGCTCTTCCTGTCCATCTTTGAATACTTCCCACCTCCCTCTTTTTCTAAACCATTCCTTCCTTCTTGGTTCTTCTGCTCAAAAGTGAGCAGCAGCTTGAAGCCATTTGTCCCATTGCTTCTCTGACATTTGTTCCAGGCTTCAGAAGACTAATCCTTATTTTGGGGAGGCAGACTAAGGGGTTTTCTGTTTGTTTTCGTCTTAATGAACTTCTCTTTTCTTGCATCCTGCAAATAAAATGATACTAGTAAAAGACAAAGGATGTTTGCTTCTTTTTTTCTGGCTTCCCCTAATTAGGATGTTGTTAAAAGGTTTGTAAAGCCAGTTCGGTGAAGTTAAATCATTTGCAAGATTTGCTAAAGTTGTAAATGCTTTGTCAAGCAGAGTGTTTTGAAAATATTTTTTTTTCCCAAAGCCTATAATTTAAAGTATCTTTTCTTTAAAACACATAGGTAATTTGTTCACATGAATTGATCCAACCTGAGCTCTCCCATTATTTACATTGTGGTAAATAGCATGGTCTTTATAGACAGATCTATCCAAGTTCATATCCTATTTATTTAACGAATGCAGGGGGGCAAATTACTTATGCTCTCTCAGTCTCAATTTTTCCATTCTTCCAGGATTGTGATCATTAAAAATTGTATATACGCTCAATAAATGTTACAATAGATAATTCCTTTAGTGATGCTACTTTGTAGGCATTCTTTAGTACTTTTAAAGAAATATGTTTACTGATTTTGAGAGGAATGGGAAGGGAAAGAGAGAAACATCAATAATGAGGAAGATTCATTGATTGGCTGCTTCCAGCATGCCCCCACTTGGGGATTGAGCCCACAAACTTGGGCATGTGCCCTGACCAGGAATTGAAACATGACCTCTTGGTTCTTAGATCAATGCTCAACCACTGAACTAAACAGGCCAGGGTGAAAACAGTATTTATTCTGATCAGCCATGTGCCCAACTAAAAATTAGGAGTTTTAATATTATGTGAGAAGGGGAAAACACATATGGGGGTATAATGGGTGATTATAAGGGTCAGGAAAAGCAAAGTCCAGCATCCATCCATCATTTTTCCTTTCTTAACAAAGTATTTCCACTGACCACCAATGATATTACACACCCATTACTCTGGCCTCGCCCAAGAATAATGCCAATTGTGTATGAGTCATGGGAATGTAATGTATTAGGCAAAACACAATGAATGAGTGGTCAAACTCTTTCCTTACAAAGTTCTTTTCAGGGATACCAATGGAGGTTTTGCCTTTTAAAGGCTCTTAGATATCCTAAATGTTGCTTCCGATATGCTTACATTCTGTGCACATTCTTTGGTGTATTGTCAGAAAATACACAACTGCCGAACATGTTTCCTCTAGGCAAGAGGTTGGAGAGACATCATTATGACAGCAGCTTCATGGAACACAATCATGTTTCCTGACCTATAATTTTCCTTTCACATAGAAGCCATTCTCATTTGTGGATTTACATTTTTTTTAATTTACCAATATGGTTAACCTTGATCACAAGCATTTATTATTATTGTTTGTTTTGTTTTTTATTTCAGAGAGGAAGGGGGAGGGAGAGAGAGAGAATCATTGATTGGCTGCCTCCTGCATACCCGATACTGGGGATTGAGCCTGCAACCAGGATAATAAGTACTAAATGGCTTTTTTTGTTTGTTTGCTAATCCGTAACCATTTTTTTCCATGGGTTTTTAGAGTGTGGATGGGAAGGAGGGAGAAACACACACACACAGAGAGAAACATTGATGTGAGAGAGAGACATCAATTGGTTGCCTCCTGCATGCACCCAAACCAGGGCCAAGGATCAAGCCTGAAACCCAGGTACATGCCTTTGACCAGAATCAAACCCCAGACCCTTTGGTGTGCAGGCCAATCCTCTAAACATTTAGCAACACTGTTCTGGGTCTAAATGGCTTATTTGCTATTTCTTCCTCACATGAAAAAGAAAAATAAGTGCACTATAATTCCGAGACAACCTTCTTGTAATTGATCCCAGTGGTTATTAGATGGCTGTTAAAGTCAGACTGCAAGGGCCAAGAGTTAAGGGATTACAAACATGGTTTCACATATAGCTTTTCAGTTAGCTTTCACATAAGGTCCTCCATTTTCATCCAGACACTTAGTCATCATTTACCAAAATGTAAATAAAACAGTGGGTCTTACAAAAGGATGTTCACATAATCTTTTTATGCCATGCATTCTATTGTGTTTAAAAAATTTACATTATGCCGAAACCAGTTTGGCTCAGTGGATAGAGCGTCGGTCTGCAGACTGAAGGGTTCCAGGTTCGATTCCATTTAAGGGCATGTACCTTGGTTGTGGGCATATCCCCAGTAGGGGACGTGCAGGAGACAGCTGATCAATGTCTCTCTCTCATTGATGTTCTTAACTCTCTATCCCTCTCCCTTCCTCTCTGTAGAAAATCAATAAAAAATAATTTTTAAAAATTTACATTATAAGGAATACAAGACTCAAAGGCAACAATTATGAATGTTCTGTAAAATACTTCAATCCCACTCTGCTGGCGTTCAATACATTTTAAATGGCAAAAAGTAAACTTAGATATTCTAAAGTCCTATTCTGGCATCCTATTGGATGACATTAACAATGAAGATTTCAATCCCATCTCCCGTGAATACGTGTTGTGAGAGTATTTTCTTGCTTCAGCTCGGTACACACAAAAGGTTTTTTTTAGATGCCTGTCAAGTATTTTGTTAGCTGCCCTCCCCTCCCTGTGATTCGGATCTATTTTTTTTTTTAAGTTTTTCATGGGAATTTGTGGCTAAGTGAACCCAACAGCCTCTGATCACTTAACTTGGAAAATGGATTTTCAATTTCTGAATAAGTACTTGGTTTTCTTAATCTATTAGCCAAGGTATGTTCTTAATCTTTTAGTAACTGAGCTGACTGACTTATGGAAATTCCTTTCTAGGTCAGAACAATAGGGATATCAACCCTTAAATCGGTGATTCTCAAACTTGAGGGTTTAACAGAATCATCAAGAGGACTTATTAAAACACAGAATGCTGGGTCCACGCCCAGATTTTCTGACTCAGTGGTTCTGGGGCGAGGTCCGTGAATTTTCATTCCTAACAAGTTCCTGGGTAATACTGAGGCTGACGGTCCTGGGAGCATTTAAATGGCCTTAAATAAAAGGGCATTTAAATGGTCCTGTAAATAATTTACCATTAAGCCTTATGTTACCAATTCACGCTTCCTGAACCTAGACTAAATTGTTCTGTTGAGGCTATGCAAGTTCCTAAAAATCCCCAACTAGGAAAAAAAAAAAAGTAACTTAGAACAGGAATAGCCTGCTCATTTTGAAAATGTCATTAAAGTCTAAGGAAAAGCTCTGGGTTCTGAAGCTAACTTTGGTCTCAGTAGTAATCATTCTGTTGCATTTGGAAACATGCTTGTTCTAAAATAATCATTATTTGCACCCAAAAGGAACAGAAATAACAACACAGGAAGCACGGGGCAGCCTTAGGCCACTTCTTTTCGGAAAACACATTTAATTCATTGTTGCACAACTCAAGCAGAGGACGTGGTTAGGAAGTCAGGAGAGCACTTAAGTCACTTTGACCAGAAATACTTAATGGAGAGAAGCATCTTGAAATCATGGATGGGCTAGGCATGTCTGAATGATAAAGAACTGACCCCTTAGGTGACAACTTGTCAGGAATGTTCAAAGTTTCCCATTACTGTCCACAGACCCTGAGACTGATCATGAAACATCTCCAAAAGAGGGGAGCATGAATGGCCTTTTTGTGCTGTTGCCTGATGCCAAAATACTATTTAGATGTTCACCCCACATGAATCCAAAACTTGCTATCTGCTCTCTCCTGAACACTCTACAGATTCCCCCATATATAGACGAACAGGGCTGGTCTTCAAGGGCTATGAGCCTCCTTCTAGAAGCTCACACAAGATTCCCATTGATGTTTTAGTCTATTGCATACATATTTTCTCCTTTGATATAGTTTCTTTATATAAGCCATCTTACCTAAAGAAAATGTACTGCTACTCTGATGGACTCTTGTCTCCGTAGCTGAAGGTAATAGTTAGGTTCTAAACTTCTCAGATTCCTTATCCATCGCTCATCTACCCTTCCACTATGTTACCATCCCCTACAGTAAAAGGTAATCCATGGCTCAGACAGTGCTCAGTCATTTTCCCCATTCTTAATTCCAAGGTTTATTCTCAAGGTTAACACCAGGATACAAATCATACATGTCAGTGGCTCCTTATGGATGCCTCTCCCCTAATATGCGGGTGCAAATGTGTGCAAAGTGAACTAAGAAACAGGAACTAAGTGGAGGCTTAAAGCCTACAGTGTCAGGAGATGTAACAGCTAACACAAGTTGGAGAAGAGGCTCTAAGACAGGATAGAATGAGGCTTTTTTCATTGAATAACGTGATGTGGAATGACATCTCCTCTTGCCAAAGCCAGGTCTCTCTCCCAGCTGAAAAAATAAACAAGATCAACATCCCACAGAATCTTCGTGGTGAGTTTGATCTCAGAGTAAGTCCTGACATCTTAGAATTCTGACACTAAAAGAAACCTTCTAGATCGACTGGTCCAAACCCATCACTTTTCAAACTAGAAAACGGAGCCTCAGGGAGAACAAAGTGGCTTGCCTTAATTAAGGTTAAAGGTTCCTTAGCTGCAACACTGAGGCCAGGTCTTAGATTTTCTGATCATCCGATCACTGTTTATAGATCCTCCCCTTCTTCTTGGGCCCGAGAGGGTAGTTGTTAATGTAAACATCAATGGAGCAACTGCGACTGCTGTTGCCCATTTCCCTCCTCCTCAGGAGAGGACCAGCATGCCCGTGCGTCCATCCCCACAGGCCTCCAGGACTAGAAAGCCTTTACAGATCCCGCAGCTGGGCAGTGACTTGCTCTGAGTGATGCCACGTGGCGCTGTCTGCATCCAGCCCGAGTCTATGTGGCTTTTTTTATACTCTCCTTCCTTGTCATCAAATAAAATTACAAATATAATACAAGTGTGTTTATATACAAGTTCCTTTCGTTTAAGCCTCATTGTGGCTTCAGGTGCCCAGTGAGAAAAAAGAAAATTGCACTTGTGACCTCTCAGATTAACAACTGAGTTAAAATGAGGTTGCCCAGCCCGAGGGAGAACAGGCCACACGTGTTGATACAACCAGCCCCTCATTTCACCCTGGCACTTAGGCCCCGCACAGACTCAGAGACCCGTGGGAATGACTCCTTCTCAAGACACCCCAGAGGTAGGTAAAGGCGATCAGCCCGGCGGATGGGTTTAGCACATAAAAGCACAGGGCAGGGTGTGTGGAAGGGCCTTGGACAAGGGGCAGAAGGCCTGAGGGTGGGCCAGACCGCTGGCTCTAACCATAGCACCCTTTCTGGGAGGAAAAGCCTTTGGTCATGAAAGTCCCCGGATACAGCTCACATCTACAGCAGTGAGAATGTGGAAGGAGGAGGTAAGAGGCAGTGCTGGTCCAAGGGTGAAACTCTTCTAAATGAACCTCTAGGATGGAGCTGCCAATGGGACAAATCGGAAGGTTCATTTGGAATTGCGGGACCCTGGCACATTCCCCAGGCCATCCATGACCCCTGGGTGGCCCTGCCATCCTCTCTCCCCGTACATCAGAGAGTTCGGTAGCCAGGACTCCTCCTACTGAGAGAGCCATGCTGCACTGAGGCGATAGCAAAAGGCACAGGCAGCTCTGATGATTCAGCTCTCTCCCCCATTTTCCTCTCCCCCTCAAATTCTCCTTCAGCCTGAGGTGGTTGTGGGGGAGGGGGAGGGGGACAGGAACAGGTGACACAAGACTACAAAGCTCAGCAGTTCCTGCCTGAGAGTCAGGCCCAAGAACCATAAACTCATAGTCCCGTTCTCTGGAATGAGAGGCCTCAGCTCTGCTCTGTTCTTCAGGGAGAATGGCCCGACAAGGAAAGCTGGCTTCCCTCTGAGGTAATGAAGAACATCTGCTCAGCTACGTAGGTCACCCTCAGGTTAAGCAGGAGGAAGGAATCCCTGAAGGAGGTGTTCTGAGGACAAAGGCCGAGGAGCTCCCCTTATCTGGGACACGCCACACGTTTTAAATTACACATTCCCCCATACGCAACCCACTCACATACACTAATGCACAGAGACCCACACTTGCACGCATTCACATTCTCCCACCCCACCTCACTCCCAGTCCCCAGTCCCGCCCCACAGATACTGTCCCCTGTAAACATGATGGTAGAGATGCCCACAACCCTGGGACACTCTGCTAGTGATCTGAGGACGTCTGCTTGTCATTAAGTGCCCCGGTAGGTGATGTTGGTGAAGGTGGATGTGGCCTCTTTATACAGTGGGTTGTTGGCCTGTGGAGAGAACAGAAACGGGTCTTACAGTGAATCTTCAATTCTGCCTTGTCCTCAGGCTTACTTTCCTCTGAGAAATTTGCCCCACAACACCCTTCCCTGGGATAGACCATTGGTGAACAGCTTAATGCTCATGGTATTCACACATTCATTATGAAGATGGGAATGGAGAGAGAGAGAGAGAGAGAGGATAGAATGCCATTCTGCCACTATTTCTAAGGGGTTAAATTTATCCCATTCCTTTTTGGTGATTCCAAACATTTCAGAATAGCTTTGAACCATCATTTCCTCCCTCTCTCCAACACTCTCTCTTTTGCCCTTTTTAAAAAAATTTTAAATGTATTTTATTTATTTTTAGGGAGGAAGGGAGAGAGATAGTTCGAAACATCAATGAGAGAGAAGCATCAATCAGCTGCCTCCTGCACACCCCCTCCTGAGGATGTGCCCACAACCAGGATACATGCCCTTGACCAGAATCGAACCCAGGACCTGTCAATCCGTAGGCTGACACTCTATCCACTGAGCCAAACCGATTTCGGCACTTTTGCCCGAATTCCTTTATTGTGACCATGCTGGGGAGTAGGCAGGGAAGAGAGATGTAGAAAGTGGTGTTTGGAACATAGAGGAAAGCTTTTGCACAAATAATTCTGAACATGTTCTCATCCCTTCAAGCACTACCTACAAACTGTCAAGTTATCAGGAAAAAGATCCTCACTCGATTTCCCAAATTACTTGCTAGTAAAAAGTGACAAATACTATAAGGTCTGGTGGCCCTTAGTGGTAGCTTTGAGAAGCACAACACTCAAGTGCCTCAGAGGCTCAGGATTTCTACATTTTCTGAACAGAAACATCTCAGTTTCTTGGGATCCGGGGGTACAAAGGCCCGAGGACCTCATCCAATGGGAACAAACTTACAGCCTAAACTGGGACAGTCAGGGAGTCAAATGGCCATTTGGAAGGTTCAGGAAAAAAACTGAAATGAAGATGAGCCAAAGGATAATTTAATTAAGTATATGGAAGGTTCACAAAAAAAAATAAAAATGCTCGTTTGGATTCAATTAAGATAAACTGCAGAAAGGACAGGAGTGGAGTCTGATTTAGAAGCTATCGTCATCATTTGAGAAAACAGAAAAAAATAAGATGGGATGACATCTTGCTACTATTCCTAAGCAATGGACCCAAAAGGGCTAACCTAATTTCCTCCCACTTCTCTGTACTCAGTTTCCTTATCTACAAATGGGTATAAAAATGTGGCCTGCGCCGAGACCGGTTTGGCTCAGTGGATAGAGCATCGGCTTGCGGACTGAAGGGTCCAGGGTTCGGTTCCAGTTAGGGGCATGTACCTTGCTTGTGGGGCGTGCAGGAGGCGGCTGATCGATGTCTCTCTCTCATTGATGTTTCTGACTCTCTTTTTCCCTTCCTCTCTGTAAAAAATCAATAAAATATATTTTTTAAAAAATGTGGCCTGCCACATAGGGTGAAATAAGTCAATTCATGTACCAGTTCTTGGTGCAAGGTAACTTCTCAGGAACAGTTAGCTATTTTAATATTTTTTTCCTGTTTGTGTTTAACACGTTAAATCTCATCAGTATATAATGTGTTAGTATGTGTTCTATATACAGTATAGGCCACGTTCTCCGTGTACGATTCTCAAGTTTGTCTTGTCTCCCTCCATTGAAGTTTGTTTCTTTTTCATCTCTTTATAGTGTTCACAGCAGGGTCAGGCCCTATCTGTGCTCAGTCAGTACTCACTGAATTGGCCTGTGGTGGGAGAGAGAGAATCAGGTGGTTTCCAGGAGGCGTAAGGACAGTGGAACAGTTAGACCATCTCCCAGTTTCCAGGTCAGAGGCTAATTGGAAAACTACTGGCTGAACCTGGCCACCATAGGCATCTGCTGTGACCACTTCAGGCTCCAAGCCAACAGCTTAAGAAAATCCAGCCCAGTCTCTTACCGTGTCCCATTTTGCTCTGGCTCGTTCTTCCTCAAATTTCGCAAACTCCTTCCGATCATGGATGGTGATGAGGAGCTTCCAGATGAGCAGAGTAGCAAGGCCAATGAGCAGAATGGCCCCCATCACTGAGAGCAGGACCACCAGGATGTCAGGGCCCTTGGGACACTCTGTCAGGAGATAGCACAGAGGAGGGTGGTTGTGATTGGAGCAGGAATCACTTGATGAGTGCAGGGAGAGACTGGACAAAAATCATACACCTATGGAGGAGGACAATGCAGGAGAAGGTAAGGGGAGAGGGTGGGGTAGGAGTGGGGTGGAATGGAGCTATGGGGGGAAAAAAGAGGAACAATTGTAATAATCTGAACAATAAAGATTTATTAAATCAGAAAAAAAGAAATCACTTGAACTGGCTACAAATAAGATCTTTTTTTTCTTGATTTCAGAGAGGAAGGGAAAGGGAGAGAGAGATAAAATATCAATGATGAGAGAATCAGTGATCAGCTGCCTCCTGCCTGCCACCTACTGGGGATCAAGCCAGCAACCTGGGCATGTGCCCTGGACTGGAAGTGAATCCAAGACCCTCCAGTCTGCAGGCTGATGCTCTATTAATTGAGCCAAATCAGCGAGGGCCAAATAAGATCTTCTTGACAAAGTAATGAAAAACTAGAAAATTCTCTGAAGGAAACAGGACTTATCCCCACCCTCAAAAAATCAATTAATATATAATATGTAATATATATTATTGACTTCAGAGAGGGAGAGAAAGACAGAAACATCAACAATGAGATAATCATTGATTGGCTGCCTCTTGCATGCCTCACACTGGGGATTAAGCTACAACCCGGGCATGTGCCCTGACTGGGAATCCAATCGAGATCTCCTGGGTTCATAGGTAAATGCTCAATCACTTAGCCATGCTGGCTGGGCTCAATTACTACTTAAAAGGAGAGTGAACAACCTTTAGGATGGCAATCATCTGTGCTGAGTGGTTTAAATCAGGCCGTGAACCTGTTAGAGTCTAGTCTATTCGATGTGGGTTCACACAGAATTTATTAAACATGTATTTTAAAGGCAACATTGGTTATCAGGAGTCTCCCCTTGAAATTTCATTCTTTTAAAGAATTCTTCTTTTGCAAAGACCGGTTTGGCTCAGTGGATAGAGTGTCGGCCTGCGGACTGAAAGGTCCTGGGTTCGATTCCGGTCGGGGAAATGTACCTTGCTTTCGGGTACATCTCCAGAAGGGGGCGTGCAGGAGGTGGCTGATCGATGTCTCTCATCAATGTTTCTGACTTTCTATTTCTCCCCCTTCCTTTCTGTGAAAAATCAATAAAAATATATTTCTAAAAACAAAAAGAAAAGATATTTTCCTTTAGAGAATTCTTCTTTTAAAGAATCCAATGACCTAGAAACACTGAACCTATATTTTTACAGGGCAGCAACTGGCGAGGGCTGAGGAGCAGCTGCCCCTTTTATTTATTTATTTGACTTAAATATGTTATTATTGATTTCAGAGAGAGGAAGAGAGAGGGAGAGAGGAAGAGAAATATTAATGAAGAGAGAGAATAATTAATCCACTGCCTCCTGCAAGCCCCCTAATGGGGATCGAGCCTGCAACCTGGTTATATGCCCTATCGGGAATCAAACCATGACTTCCTGGTCCACGGGTTGACACTCAACAACTAAGCCACATTTGCCAGGCACAACTGCCTCTTTTAGATGGGACATGTTGGCCACAGTCCTCACCATTCACTCTTTTCTCCACTAAACAGTAGCAAAGTATGGCTTGTCGTTGAATCTGCGCTACTGTGTGTGGGCTCTGGAACCAGACTGTGTGGGTTTGAATCCTGACTTTTGATAAATTAACCTTTCTGGGTGTCTTGTTTCCTGTTTTACCATCTTACAATGGAGAAAGTAGCAGCACTGACTTTGAAAGCTTGCTATGAGGAATCATTAAGGAATTTAAAGAACTCAGAACAATGCCTGGCATAGCAATACCAGCTACCATTATCGGTGGCGTTCTTGTTATACGTGGCTGTTTTCCCCAGTTTATTTACTTAGCTCCTGTAAGTATTTGGGTTTTCTACCCTAGTTCAAATATTTACATCCCCAAGGGCTGGGGACCTGGTGACCTTTTTCAGCATACTTAAGAGACGAGGCGGCCTGCCAACCAAGACAGTATTTTGGGTTCCTTCCCAAAATATGTAGTCATCTAAAATCCTAACCTATTGAGAGCTGACTTCCTCTTCAACTCCGGTCAACAACCAACACAGACAGAGGTGCGTCACCCACTCTAAGTATGCTCAGCAGAGCTCTGCTTCCCGTAAACCACAAGTGTCTGATGGGTGACCTCACTCCGGCACCTTCTCAGGTGTTCTGTAATTAAGTGTTTGTATATACGCCTATTGATGGGTCTGGAGAGGAGGTCACACCCACTTTCCACACTGTCTCCCACCTTCCTCTCTAAACATGCACCCTGTGTTCACCACACACTACCCAAAAACAACCACCACCACCAACCCAAGCTGGCATTTTCCCAAGCCACCAAATTACAACCTGTCTGTAATTAAAGGAGCGCCTAGAGAGAAGCTGTGAGGTTCCAGTGGCTGAGTTCCCAGGGGTGAAAGGCTCCGTTCTTCTGGGAAAAACAATTATGAATCCTCTGGAAGACTGAGGGAGGGCCGAGCCCCCCAATCTCCAGTGAAATCTCTTCAGTTCTATATGTCAATGTGGGCAGGACATACAGAATGCCAGGAGGGGTTGGGGGTATCTGTTAACCATCTGTCTGAAAGGCGTGGATGGCAGGCTTCCTGCAGGGGGTCTCTGGAGCGTCCTTCCAGCCACAGTGCTGAGGACCCAGGGTGGGGTCAGGAAAGACTGGGTAGGGTTAGCAGATTTGACAAAAGTACAGGAAGTCCATTTAACTTTGAATTCATAACTTTTTAGCATAAGAATATACCAAATATTACAATGACCTACTTGTATCTTACCAGGCAATCCTATCCAGGAGCAACCAGGGCCCAGCGAAGGCCTAACACCACTTACTCAATGCCAAACCTTTTGGTAATCTCTCTCTACTACCCTGCAGTGGCTCAGTCTTTCAAAGAGAGTCTCTGAAAGGGTATGAGTTAGGGAAGAGAACTAAAATAATCTTCTATACTCCAGTAGAATGCTACATTCTACTCAAAGCCAGAGCCCCTGAAAATGGTTCGGGTTGGGTGAGAGCAGAGAGAAGCAGAATTGGGAATTTCAAGGCAATTAGACAGGAAGTCTGGGTCTGGGTCCTATCTCCTAATGTGGAGGGAGAGACCTACTGTCAATAAAGCCAGAAAAGTTACCTCCCCACAAGGGTTATTCAAACCATCCTGGATTATCAGCTTCTCTGTTCTCCACAATTCCAGGTAGAAGGTTCCAGTCTCAGAATACCCAACCAAAAGATTTTGGTAAGTGACACAGCAGAAGCAACAGCAAGGATTATTATAGCAAAGAGATGAAGTAATCTGCAAGATTATATACCAGAGCTAGGTAAATTTGTGAAAACAGCTGGGTATAAAAGCAAGAACATACCATCCTTTTAAAATGAGAAGAGGCGAAGGCACCAATAAGATGGGTGTGGGAAACCTGTGAAGTGGTTTAACACAGATGGATGGGGAAGTGTGAGGACATCACGTCCAAATGACCTGCTCTCCACAGGTACTCACCCAGACTTCTCTCTCCCCTTCCCCATGTCAGCTTTCCCTTGAGTCACTAAATAAAACTAAGGTGATGCCCATTTTTTCTCTTCCTTTTCCCTTAAGAAGGGTGAGAGCTCTGGAAAAAGCGAATGAACAATATCACAGATGGGGCACCGTGCTCTCCTGTACCCATGGCGACAGCAACAAGCTGGGTACATTGATGTAGCAGCCCTTTGCCCACTTTCATTCCCAAAACTGTCCTAACTGATATCAAGATATATAAAAGCCTGCTTGTCTCCTAGAAATAACCAGTTCTATTGATTCATTCACAAGCCACTTATTATCTTCTCTGTAGATGACTGAACCATATAGGGGAATATAACAATTGATAAGACAGACAGTTGCTGTGTTTATGGAGTTTATAATTTACTGAAAGAGACAAATGATTGAAGAAGCAATTCAACGGTGTGATGAAGGCCTTTCAAGGGAAGCAGGGCTGCTATGAGAATCAAACAGGAACACTAAACCTGGCCAGCAGAATGAAGCTAGAGGAGGCCTGAGAAGGTTCATGGGGGCAAGTAATGTGTCTAAAGTATTATCACTTCAAAATATTGGAGTACATCACAATTACCAAGAGCATTAATGAAGAACACAGAGGCAACATTTTGTGGAAATAGTTCAGGGCTCAGGACTCTGGATTTTTTTTTTTTTAACAAGAAAACATACAAAAGTTTTATAACCATTGCTGTAAAGCAGGTGTCAGCAAACTGGCCCACCAACAAAGTGCTGCTTGCCGCCTGGTTTTGTAAATATAGCCAGACTCCTCATTTACATACTGCCTGTGGCTGCTTTCCTGCTCCGGTGGCTGAGTAGTCACAGCAGAGACCACATGGCTCACAAATCCAAAAATATTTAACATCTGGCCCTTTTCAGAAGTTTGCCCGCCTTGGTCAAAAGAATGATTTAAAGAACTCGCTACAACTGTAAAGAATGTAAACCGACCCAGTGATTTAGCCTCTGCCTTCGGAGACTGTTCCTTCACTCACTCCCTTAAGTTATTTTTGTTGTTGTTGTTGTTAATCCTCACCCAGAGATATATTTCTATTGATTTTTAGAGAGAGTGGAAGGGAGGGGAAAAATAGAGAGAAACACACAGAGAGAGATACATTGATTGGCTGCCTCCCACACACCGCTCCGATCAGGGCCAGGGACCATGCCCACAACAGAGGTACATGCCCTTGACCAGAATTGAACCCAGGACCCTTCAGTCCGTGAGCCAACACTCTAGCCAATGAGCCAAACAGGCTAGGGCACTCCATTAAGTTCCTATCCACTCCCCACCATACCATGGCCTTTATCCCTCACTACTGATTTACAGGCCTGTCTCCTCCATGGTCTGTGAGTGCCACATCTACATCTGCCATATTTACTGTTATATTCCCAGCAGCTAGCCAAGTCAGTGCTTGATATATATAATAAGTAATCAAAATTATTTTCTAGCGATTTATATCTTAATCAGTTGCTTAAGGGAAAGGAAGAAGAGGAAGGTGGTAAGGAAAAGCAAGCAAATCTACTGTGTTGGATGGTGACAAATCTATGACCCGTCTGTATATGATGACATGAGTTCCACCTGCCTCCAGAGGGCCTTGAGAGCAAACACTATATGTTTGGTGCTTAGGGAAGCCTTGGGTGGGTAACTCAAACCCTTTACCATGTCTCATAGTGAACCTGGTAAGGTCAACACCTCAAACCTTTAGGCCTTCCTTTGAAGCAGCAAGCCATTTAACTAATAGTAGAGCAGATGCCTTATGCAAAAAAGTCCTAGAATTTAAATTCCTTACTTCTTAACATTATCACCTCAAAAAAATAAAAAAGCTATGATATATTTTGTTCCTTCGTGGGATCCATATTTACATTCTTCCTCTCTTCATCCACCTTGTTTTTCTATTTCATCTATCAGGAAATCACTTTCTTGCTAATATTTGTACTTATATACCCCCCATACACAGATGACAGGCCTTGCCTTATTACTTGTAAGATCAGGCTTAACCTGGCTGTTCCATTTAAGAGGCATGAGAGATGAAATAACTGCCTAACATGGTTCTCCCTCTCCCTGGGGGCAGGGCCAGGGGCCCTTGGGGTTCACTCACCTGGCTCTTCTACCACATACAGGATGGACTTTCCACTGGAGTCCTCATAGTACTGGAACCTGATGACACAGTCATCCTCATTCTTGTAGGTGCAGTTCACTGCATCCTTGCCAGTGTCCTCTGGAAGAGGGGGAGAGATGAGAAAATGAGAAAAATTGGTCAATTCCTGGAAGATGGGGTCATCTCAGAACCCTACTCCTGGAATTCTGTGAGATTACGCAACAGAAAACCCTACGCTTGACATTAGGCAAGGTGCCTAGATTTGAGGTGGCTGTTGTGCCTGACAGTTGCCTCCAAATGACCCCGACTGATATACTTTGGCCCTCACTGCCCCATTTTGGTTCTTATTCCTTCCTCAGGAAGGAACATGATATAATAGTATTACACAATCTGGTTCAAAGCTTGGCGCTACCACTTACCCGTTGTGTGACCTTGGGTAAGTTACTTGACTCATGAATTCCTTTTCATAAATAAAAAGAAAATTATACTCTCATCTCACAGAGGTGGTTGAAAATTAAATGACATAAAGTAAAAAGCGGTGTTCTATTCCCCCTTATTTCTCTGCCTGCTCAATGATTCTTAATAGTTTGTGCACTCAGCCCTCAGAGTTCCTCCATTTCTGTTTCTGATCCAGTGTTTCTCTCCAGAGCCATCCTCTCTTCTCTGATTCCCATCATGTTTTGTAGGTTTCATTCCTTCTCATTCTAAAGCCTGTGCTTCTGACAGACTATAGGTTACCTACCCTCTATCAGCTGCAGCATGCCCTACATTGATGAAATCGATGGGTAAAAATGACACACAATGAGACTATGCAAATATGTCAAGGTCACACAGCAAGTAAGTGACCAGCATGAGTCTCAAAGCATGGCCTACAAACTTTAACTCAATAAGCCTTTAATTTAGTGAACCAGTTGGAAAGAGTACGAATTTCAGGGTTTATTTCTAATCTTAACTCACCACTGATTTGCTTGGGCAAGTTACTTCCCTGAGATTCCATTTTCTCATCAAAATGAAGATAACAGTAGTCCTAAAGTTCTACTTTATTAGGTTGTTGGGAAAAGATGATGATTATGTGCATGAAGAGATGTTTTTATAACTTTTATAAGTTATAAACTTTCATACAAATATTTATTTTTATGATTATCATGGCAGGTAGGATATAGAAATACTTATCAACTAAACTGTAATACCCATCTGATCTAAATAACAAAAGTATCTCATATCTGAGCAGCCCCTCCCCCCTAAACTGATCATAGCAAGCACAGTGTCCTCCAGAGAAAAAAAAATTACTTCTTTAAACTCAATCCCCAAATCACCCTAACTCCAGCCCCACTTCGGATGTTTGCCAAAGGGTCCCAAGATCTGACCCTTTTCCATAACACCTACGCCCAGAAGCTGACTGACTGGCTGTGTCTTTCTGTAGCTCTCACTGAAAATGTGTTTCCTGCCTTCGTAGAAAATGACTATCTCCAGAGAGATCACCATCTCCCTGGCCCCTCCCAATGCTACCTGGCCCAGAAAACAACAGCAGAAGAAAAAAAAAGAAAAAAGAAAGAAAAACAACAGCAGATATGCTGACAGCAGCAAAGATCAGTTTCTTTAGGTCAAAATGAAGTACAAACCAGAAGAGCTGCAAACAAGAATTGCTTCCCACTCTGTCTATTCCGTAAGGGGCTCTAGAGAGCCAAAAAAAAAAAAAAAGGCTTCAGATATGATTTTGGCTATAAAACCATAAGGGTAAAGGTTGTTCTCCAACAAAGCTGAATGCCTGAATTCCTAGTAAATGCTTACTAGCTTACTAAGCTAAAACTATCATGGGTCACTACCACTTTCCCTCTCTGTGCTTCAGTTTCTTCATCTGTAAAATAGGGTTGCTTTCTCTTCCTTTCCTTGAGGAGATATAGTTTGGTTTCCTGACTTACACTTTGAAAGCGATTTGCAGGATCTTGCTGAGTTTGTGAGTTCCTAGAATTAGAAAGGGGAGGATCTGCTGAATAGATTAGTAGAAGTGAGGAGAATTCGCTAGTCAGCTTTCATTAAGTGCCTACTGTGCATCATGGACATGCCTTTGAGGTCAAAATTACTCCCCCAGGTAACAGATGAGAGGTGGGCAGTTTCCGAGATTAAATCAGAAAAACTGACAGGCTGAACTTACTAAGCTCCTTCACAGACTCAATCTCATCACGACAGTAACGGTTACACGTGTTTTCCGTGTACAGGGTTCCGCGGTCAAACTTCTTACACTCGACACACTCCCTAAGGAAAGGGGAGGAGGAAAGAGGACACAGGGATTAAAGCAAGCTAGGAGCAACCCTGAGAGAGTTTTAGTCTGGCTCTGACCTCCATACACCCAGGAAGCGGCTCCAGCTCAGAAAGCAAACACAAACAGAACCATCTGTAAAACTCGCCGGGCGCCCAGAGAGTCAAGTCTGGAGTTCAAGGCCTGGCATGCAGAGGCCTCCAAGGAACGTCATTAAATTTCTCCATCCAAGGCCATCACAGGAAGGTGAACCTTCTGGCACTTCGGGGGAGCCTTAAAGTCCGAACCAGTAACATAGTTTGGGCACCCAGTGCAAAATGAAAATGTCAGGCCCCTTGCTCAAAAACTACTAAGAATTTCAAGTCAGCAGTGCATTAAACCCAGTGGGGGCCCTTCTAAGCATGCAGCCCTATACACCTGCTATTTTTCTTACCACTCGTAAGTGGAAGGAGAAATGGTAATGCCATGGACTTGAGCTGCCAGAAGCTTCCTCTGATCCCCAAATGAGAGACGACTATATTGGGGGACACCTGTTGCCTTAGTGTAGCTCCAGCCCCACATCTCCCACAGAATCAGAACATCAGCACAGAACATTCCCCGGAAGTAATCTGCTTCAGCCTTCCTCCCAACTCAGGGATTCAGGATGCTACCCTAGAAGAGGGGTTTCTCCTACTGGAGTCCGGCTGGTACTACACTGACTCCTTCATGGTTGGCTCCACCTCCACCTTCCCCCAAAGCGAGCCATGTGGCTGGAGCAGACTCCTCCCCAGAAAGCTGGAGCCTGGAGAGTTGGGGATTCTAGTCTGGGGGACCCTCTCCACCCGCCCCCTTCCCAATCTCACACCCAACTCTCTCCAACTCTCTTCCCTGCTCACTCACTTTTTAAAGGTGCAGGCATCGGGGCAGGTGGGACACTTCTCACAGGTGGTCCCGTAGGAGCCTGGCTGGATGCAGACGCAGCTGCCACACTCGCACTTGCCCCGGCCGCTGCACAGCAGCCCGTTACTGGACATGCAGGTGTCGGTGCGCGTGGTACAGTTACAGTAGTAGCCGGTCCAGTCGGAGTCACACAGGCAGTCCCCACAGCTGCACTGGCCATGGCCTGAAAACACACGGGGGCAGAGCAGTTGGTGAGGGCCCCCACCCCAAATCAGTGGCTCAACCTGCTCCCCAGCTTTCTCTCTATCGCTGCACACTAGCCACCGCATGGAACTAACTGCTCACCATCTCCCGCACTGTCTTCATACCCTCATGCTTCTATCCACGCTGTTCCCTCTGTCTAGACTCCTCCTCTTCCTGTGACCATTACCAAACTCCCACTCACCCTATGGCTCAACTCAGATGTTGCTCCCTCTCTGCGACTTTTTCTGACCTCCACAGGCCAAATCAATAGTCAGTCATGTGTTCTGCCAGCACTTATACTAGTATATGCCTCTATGTTAACCTTTATGTGCCTCCTTTTCTTGTCTGTTTCTCTTTCTAGACTGTGAGTTCCTTGATGGGAGAGCACATATCATACTAATGTTTAACTTTTTTCCATTACAGCTGATACTCAATGTTTTGTATTAGTTTCTGATGTACTTTACAAAGTGTTCCCCCTGGTATTTCCAGTACACAACTGGCACCAATATTAATGTTTGCATGAAATGACCATTAGCCTAACATCTGGTACGGAATAGGCATGCGATTAATGTTTATTTATCCACTCATTCAACAAATATTTACTGAGCTCACACCATATGCGGGGCAATGGAGATTTCACAGTGGACAAGACAGGCAGGGTCCCTTCTCCCAGGAAGGTTACATCCTAGTTAAATTCCTGGAAACGTGTGCTCTGTGCTGTATGATCGCATTATTGTACAGAGCCATCGGCCCTAGTTAAAAAAGACCTATTCCATTTACTGCATGTGTGTAGGGATGGGAGAGAGAGACTAGGGTGGGACTTATACTGTTTAAATGCTGACAATATCTCTCAATGCTATAGTCCCCTAATAGTCATTTAACAAAGCTTTAAATCTTGGTTCCTAAACCTGCATACAGATGACTCAGGTCCCAGGACTCTGAGTCAGGAAGAAGCTGATGAATAATAAAAATCTGATTGTTAATCAGAGGAAAGGCAGGGAGCAAGGGGGAAGTAACCTGAATTGGTCTGTGAGAGCAGACAGGCCGCATGCTGCCGGAGGAAGGGGTGTCCATGGCCAGGCTCAAACAACAACAAGCTGGCCCCTCTGTCTCCCTAGTGGGTCTTACTAATGTCTCTCGGCCACTACAGGTCCCCCTGCCAGTGACCTCGGCACCATCTTCTAGTAACCACACTGGCATTCAAGACTCAGACATACACCCTCACTGCCCTGGAAAGAAATGTCTAAGTATTTCCCAGGAAGGATGGGAAACACAACCTCATCTGCCACAGCTGCCCAGTATATATATAGAGCAGAGACCCGGGGCTGGCAGAAGGTGGAGAAAGAAGAGGTTGGGTTTCCTAGAAGTACAGCTTATGGGGAGAATTCTTGTTCAAGTGGCTTAGTAGAAGGGAGGGAGGGACGCAGGGCAGGGCAGGAGTCAAAGGCTGGCAGGAGTGTGGTTTTCATTGGAGACTCCCTTTGGCCTGATCCCACGGTGGCCAAATGACACGGAGATGAATGACACCACAGACCTATCCCACCTTTGAGGCAAGGGACCCTTTATCCATCAGTTATTGGCCAAGGTCTGAGGGCGAGACAGCTCCTGTCAGCAGAAGATAATTCTCCAGAGAAAGGGCAGCTGTGCACTATTATAGCAGCCCTAACAGTGTCTGGGGAAAGGGTGTGCCAGCCAGCAGAGTGGAGCCCACAGTACCCACTACACCCACCTTTTGGCCATGGCTCCCGGACAGCGAAAGGCCGACACCACAGAGGCCTGGCAGCCCTCAGAGACCTCAGCCTCCTCAGAAACCCTTGTCCCATAGTGTTTCCTTTGTGAAGCCAAACAAAGCGATCTTTGAGGAAAGGGTCTGCCCGGCCGGCAGGGAGTGAGGTTGGAGGGGAAGTGGCAGGCCAGAGCCAGCAAGCTGACCCCCAGCCCTGGCAGGGTCAACCCTGAAAAGGAAGCCACAGTGTAGTAATGTCACAGGGCTGGCAGCCCTCCAGCAACAGGGTGGCTGAGTCTGGGTTCATAGGGAAGTCAGAGGAAAGGGGGATGAATGAAGAGAAAGTGTGAGAAGGAGGAGGAATGTAGGGCAGAAGGCAACAAGGAGGGGCCTTATTTCAGGCCAGAGAAAACGCAGTCGCTCTTTCCATGCCGCTTGCCCTTCTGAGATGAAATCTCTCTCTGCTGCTCTCCTTGATGAGCCAGCCTTTCCTTTGATGTCCCACCTCCTCCACGAAGCCACCCAGGCCTCACGTGTCCACAGCGAGTCTCTCTGCGGGGAACTCCCCAAAGACCCCTCTTCTCGGAACTGGCAGGTTGTGCCTTGTGTTGTGACTTATGCTCAGGTAAGTGAATGAAAGGCAAACTGTCTTCTCAGGCCTCTCTGTTCCACATCACTACAGCACACAGCACAGAACCTGGCTCGCCAGGCGGGGGAGGCCATCAATCTGTGTTCAGGGATGTGGTAGGTGGGAGGGTCTCACCAGGACAAAGATGCACTCCCTGTGTTTGACAAGGTACAACCACGAAGGCCATTCATGCCTCCACTGGGAAGGAGAGGCGGGGGAAGGCCAGGAGCTAGAGAAATGGCCAAGTCATAGCCCTCCTGCCTCATGAGCCCCTGTTTGCAGCAAACAATAGATGACAGGCCAGCAGCTCTGGGGAGGGACAATAGCCAGCTGAGCTATGAGCTCAGAGAGGGTAGGAATCATGCATGACCCATGCTCACCCATATAGAGTGAGTGCCTGGCACAGGGCAGGTGCTCGGTGATTATGTGTCCCCGAGTATCTGTCACTGGGGAGTCTGATGACGGCACCACAGGGCCAGCCCTAGGACCAGTGGGCACCCAGAATCCTGGCAGGAAGGGAGGGAGGGAAGCCTCCGAGAGGCTGCAGTGGCTGCCGTGGTTCCCTCCTGGTTAGGCTGCAGCACACAGAGGACAGGCTGTTCTTGCCCCGGCGGGAGGCAGGAGCCGGGTGTGCGGACCCCAGCAGCTATGCTTCGTGGCTTCGGTGGGGCTGGCGGCCAAAGGAAACACTCTGCTGAGTCCCTCCCACACGACCTCACACAGGGCCGGGAGCAATCAGGCCATGGAGGCCTGGTGCGCCTCCCTGGGGCCCACAATGGGCTATCTGTAGGCCTCTCCTCCACCAACCCTCTCCCCTTCAGCCCAGCCTTCCCCACAAGGGATCTCCCACGTCAAATTCATCTATTCCCTTTGGTATGATATAAAGATCATTAAATATTAAGCTGAACTTTAACTCCTGCCTCGTCTCCTAATTCAAACTGCTAGTGTGTGTGTGTGTGTGTGTGTGTGTGTGTCTGATCTCTCAAGTAATTGCTCTGATAGTCTTTTCTCCAACCTCTCTCATATTTTGTCGGCATGAGTAAAGGAAGCAATGTTGATAATAAAAAGGAGCCATTTTTATATTACTTGGTTGTGCTTTAGAATGACACAGATTTACCTTTGTAATCAAGTCTTTTTAAAGGCTGATGTTAAAGTGAACATCTGGTGGATGAGCTCAGCTGGTTAGAACCCCAATGCAAATGAAGCCAACTTGGGTCATGAACTTGATCACCATAGAAGCCAATTACAATCTCTGTTTGATTGGCCACACAATACACCCATAAACCAGTCCCAACAAATTTGCAAACATCTTCAATCTGTCACAAAAGGATTAAGCCACCGTGGTTACAGCCCAGTAAAAACCCACTTCCCAGTGCCCTGGGAACAACCCAGATGGCCTAACTAGTGTTGTCAGTACAGATAAAGACTGTGGGGAGCAGTTATAAGGTGAAGCCTGGGACTGACCTGCTGGCAAGGCCACAAACAAGTCCCAGCTTAGAGGGCACAGCCCTCTTTGCATAATTAAGCTTGATCTTGTGACTGCTCCCTAGATCTTTCCTGGGCAGCTAATGGGCTGTGGGAGGTGCAAACTTACAAGAACATTGTAAAGTACCTCGTTTACCTCTGACTATAAAATAAAGCATCAGCGTGCAGTCTGGATCTGTTCTGTGTTCTCAGTCACGCACAGAAGATCCACCTAGACCCAGCTTATTCTCCTTGTCTGTCTTTTCTTCATCCTTCGCCAGCCCTCCCTCAGGCTCGCCGAACCCTTGGCTGCACAAAAGACTACAGCAACATAAGCTCAACTTTTTCTAGCTGGGGAAGTACCCAGGAGTTATCTTTGGGACAAGGAGAAGCCAGTTTGTCAGCAATATCAAATTGGCCAAGATGTTACTGAATTGTTGTGATGAGAAGGACAACTTAGTAGCCTGCAGGTAGGACTCAACATCATAATCCCGAGTCGGCGGGCCGGCACTCTCCATGGCCGTGCTATTCAATATACATCTGTGCTGTCTATTCAATACACCACTGGCCACATGTGGCTCCCGAGCAATAGAAGAACTGAGTTTCTAATTTTAAATTTTAATGAACTGAATTGATTAATTTAGATTTAAATAACCACATGTGGCTAGTGGCTACCATTTGATCAGTACAGATCTAGAACCCAAAAAAGTAATAGTAATACCAATAGCGATAACAAAACGGTGCCAACAGTTAGTACGTGCTTTCTGTTTTCCAGTCATGGTGCCAAGTGTACTTGGTTCATTAAATGTGCTCCCATGCCTTGGGTATCCATTACTATTTCCCAAGTCTTTTTGTGATAAAAAGATAAGTCCATGAAGACAATTATTACCTATTTCACTATGTATTCTGACATCATGTATTTTCCAAATCTATAAGTACTAGAAATTTAATTACCATCAGTCAGTGATTTTTTTTTTCCCTTGAAAAAGGATTGGTCTGTATCCTCAAAACAATGAAGAACCAATGACTTACAATATTAGGTGGAGGGCAGAGGAAAGAAAAGAAAAAACTATCTTCACCTTCAAGTTTCGAACTCCTATGAGCAAATTTCCCTGTACCCCACAAGCAAGGACATAGGGAGCTGAGAGGAATGAAGGAGAACCTCATTTCTGTTTTCTCCCACTGGAAAACAACACGATCTAGTCAGCTGTGCCCCATGGGCCTTCCTGTGTCCACCTTAAGTTCGGATGTGTGAGTGTGTGTAGGTATTGGGATGGGAGGAATTTGCAGTTCTACTCACCCGAGCACATCTCCCCCTTGTATCGGACACAGGAGAAGTCATCACACTCGCAGTACTTGCCCGTTATCTTGCCAAAGTCACTGCTGTGGCAGACACACTGGCCACAGAGACACTCGCCCCGCTGGCTGCAGGCAGGCTGGCCCTCCTGGGGGCTGCACTCGTCCTGCTGGGAGGGGCGGTAGTCCTCCTCTGAGCACTCACACTGGGCCCCCAGCCAGCCCGGCCCGCAGCGACACACCCCGCACTCAAAGGTCCCATTGCCGTTGTTGCAGCGGCGGCTGTGAGGCTCGGCATGGGCCTGGCAGGCACAGTCACAGTCGAAGGTGACCTGGACGGTGAGGCTGTCCTTGAAGCCCACAGGCTTGATGGTAAAGGACTTTTCCTTCTCCTGGGGGCAGCCTCGCACCTTGGCCTCGATGCTGAAGCTCACCTGGATGGAAAATAAGATCATATTCAGACACAGGTAGACCCTGTTAACACTCCGGCCCTGAAAATAAGCTATTCTCTGCTCTGCCAAGGAATACCCAAACTAGGTGCCTTCCCACACCAAGGTCTGCAAAGCAAAAACAAAAGCCCTGCATAGCTGGGCAGTTGTGATATATCTGGCTGGGTGCAGAGACAGGTGTTTGTAGTTATGATATAGAAGGTTGGGCCTGTGTATTTTATTTTTCATATTTCTTTATTGATTTCAGAGAGGAAGGGAGAGGGAGAAATAGAAACATCAATGACCAGAGAGAATCACTGATCAGCTGCCTCCTGAACACCCCCCACTGGGGATTGAGCCAGCAACTCAGGCATATGCTCTTGGCCGGAATTGAACCTGGGATCCTTCAGTCGGCAGGCCGGTGCTCTATCCACTGGGTCAAACCAGCTAGGGTTAGTATGTTTTTTTTATTCCACATGTGAATAAAACCAGCTCAAGCAGAACAGAAACTATGATCTGTGAACTCTGCTCTGAGCTAATTACATCATCTCAGCAAGACAAAGCACTCTTTTGTACCATACAGTGGCTATCCACACGCTCAGGATCTACTGTTTAATTTCCAGATAACATTTTATCACTGTGCAATCAAACACATTTCAGGCCAATTTTATTTCTTACATGAGGTATGTGCACATGTGCCTAAAATAGAAGGATGGGTGGAGATAGACATCCTATCTAATAAATGAGTAATGTGCAAATTAACCATCACTCCGCTACATCCACAAGCCATGCCCACCAGCCAATCAGGAGCGAATATTCAAATTAATCCAACCAAGATGGCTGCAACCACAGAGCCAGCTTGGCAATGGAGGAAGCCAAGCTTTCCGCACACCCTGGAGAGCCCAGGCCTCCACTGAAGGCTACAAAGTTTCAATTGTAGAAGATAAATAAATTTCAGATACCAGGGCCTCTGCTTAGGTCACCAGGAGGTGTGGCCAGCCTGGAAACCACCACAGGCCCAGGCCAACCCAGGCCCCAAGGGAACCCCCCACCCTGATCCGGGACACCCTTCAGGGCAAACCAGCCAGCCCCCACCCATGCACCAGGCCTCTAACCTATCTAATCCTATATAATAAAAGAATAATATGCAAATTGAACATCACTCGCAGCACACAAGATAGCTGCTCTCATGTGGTCAAAGATGACTGCTCCCATTTGGACACAAGATGGCCACCACACGATGGCCAACAGGGGAGGGCAGCTGGAAGGAACCAGGTCTGCAAGAAAGGGCAGTTGTGGGCAATCAGGCCAGCAGGGAAAGGCAGTTGGGAGGGACCAGACCAGCAGAGAAGGGAAGTTGGGGGCAATCGGGCCTGCAGGGAAGAGCAATCTGGGGGGATCCAGGCCTGCAGGGGAGAGCAGTTGGGGGGACCAGGCCTGCAGGGGAGGGCAGTTAGGGGCAAACAGGCTGGCAAGGGAGCAGTTAGGCATCAATTAGGCTGGCAGGGGAGTGGTTAGGGGGTGATTAGGCTGACAAGCAGAAGCAGTTAGGGGCAATCAAGAAGGCAGGCAGGCAAGCAGTTGGGAGCCAGCAGTCCTGGATTGTGAGAGGGCCGATCCTAAATGGGCAGTTGGACATCCCTCAAGGGGTCCCAGATTGGAGATGATGCAGGCTAGGCTGAGAGACAATCCCCCTCATGCACAAATTTCATGCACTGGGCCTCTAGTGCATAATAAAAATATGGATATAAAGGGCCTTGCCCCTCCTCCGCCTCTGCCTGCCGCTTGGGCTTCAGCTCCTCCTGGGGGGTTGGTACCCACTGCCTGAGCCTGGGCACCCAGGACACACAGGCATGACTGGCTGACCAGCCACTGGCACCTGGATCTGCCATGTCTAGCCCGGCTCACCTGGCCGGGGACATAGGACAGGGGAGGTCGCCCGCCGTGCCCCTCGTCCTTTGCTCCCTGCTCTTTGACCCCGGCGGACTCCCAGGGAACGGGCCGCACTCAGACCCTTCAGGGGCTACACAACAGTTACTGACCGCATCCAGGGACAGGTCTGAAAGCAGACTGAATCATTTCTCAAAGTTAAAAGATGATCAGGACAAGAGGGGGACTCCTGGTTCTGGAAGGAAAAGGGCACCTGGGAAAGACCAATTTTCTGCAGAGATGAAGCTGAGTAACATTGCCAGACAGGCAGAGGCAAGGCTGGCAGCAAAACCGGCTGCCCCGGCAGAAGCAAGAGATATATACACGAGAGAACTGGAATAACGGCAAAAAGAGTTGGATGAGAAATCTGACAACCAGTGTGCTGAAAATTACACAAGACTTCGTCTCTAAGTCCTGTCCCCGCAACAACCCCTCTAAGTGGAAACTCATCCAGACGAGAAAGCAGGGACACCAGCAGCTTAATAGATCCAGACACCTCATTCAGTGAACTGCGGGGTTCACTGAAGAAAAATGCAAAGAAAGCCATGGTTTCTAATGCCCAGTTAGACAATGAGAAGAACAATTTGATCTACCAGGTAGATACCCTCAAGGATGTTATGGGAGAACAAGAGGAGCAGATGGCAAGATTTTATAGAGAAAATGAAGAAGAATCAAAGGAGTGAGAAAGGCAGAAACATATGTGTAGTATGCTGCAACATAAAATGGATGAATTTAAAGCAGGCCTCCAACAAAGAGATGAGCTTATTGAGAAACATGGCTCCATTATAACCCCTGACGGCACTGCCAATGATGATGTCAAGCATGAATCAGTGGTCGGAGCCATCACTGTGGTGTCTCAGGAAGCTGCTCGGGTCTCGGAGTCGGCAGGAGAGGGTCCTCTAGATATAAGGCTACAAAAACTTGCTGGAGAGAAGGAAGAGCTACTATCGCAGGTTAGAAAACTGAAGCTGCAGTTAGAGGAGGAGCGGCGAAAGTCCTGTAGGGGCGATGGCACAGTGGGTGGTGAGCTGGCCGGGCTGCAGAATGGCTCAGACTTGCAGCTCATCAAAATGCAGAGAGACGCTAATAGACAAATGAGTGAATACAAGTTTAAGCTTTCCTAAGCAGAACAGGATATAACCACCTTGGAGCAAAGTATTAGCCGGCTTGAGGGATAGGTGCTGAGATATAAAACTGCTGCTGAGAAGGCTGAGATAGTGGAAGATGAACTGAAAGCAGAAAAAAGGAAGTTACAAGGAGAGTTACGAATAACACTGGACAAGATTGAGGAAGTGGAGATGACCAACAGCCACCTGGCCAAGTGGCTGAAAAAGGTGAGGGCCAACAGGACAGCACTTCTGGCCCAGCAATAGGGAGGCCACCATCTGCTTGGGAGTTCAGAGGGACTGGCTTCTGCCCATTGACAAACCCCCTCTCAGTACTGTTTGAGTTGTGTTATTAATATAGCCACCTTTGTATTTTATAATTTATGAGAGAATGAAATAGATTTGAATTAAAAAAAAAAAAGGATATATAAATATTCCCCTCTTTCCTCCATCTGCCTTCACCAGCCTGTCTCCCCTTAGACAGAAGCAGGGGAGAACCAATGACTAAGTAAGGAAAACTATAGAGGGACTGGAAGGTCAAAATGAACATTTGCATTCTGAAATTTCATCAGAGTGGGTATTTTTGCCTGTTCCACTTGCTATTGAATCTTCAGCAATTAGAACAATGTCTGGCCCAAAGTCAGTGCTCAATAAATGCTTATAGAAGACACTACTAATTTACACTGTGGAGGAAAATAAAGGCTTTACCTTGGGGGGTGGGGCAGGGTTGGAGACGGGTTAGGGACTGAAGGTAAGAAATATTTTCATTGGCAATCAACTGTTTATAAATAAACAGAGGTAACCTCAAGTTTTTAAAAATCCTGACAATGAAGTTCACTTAACAGAGAAAATTTAGGCAACAGAAGCCTTAGCTCTATTGCATCTAAGTGATAATGACCTGCAGGAAGAAGGTGCAGGGAAGAAGAAAGGGATGGGGTACCCACAGACACTCCAGGGCACAGGCCAAGGTCGGCGCCTGCCCAGACCTCCTTACCGTGTCTCCAATCTTGAGTCCAACACAAGACTTAAGGCCTGGGATGACCTCGTTGTTGAGACAAGTGGCGTTGAAGGATAGAGACAACTCCTCGGGAAGGTCACGTACCTCCAGCTCCACTTTCGAGCGGATTTTCTGAGCAAAAGAAGGCAAGGAAATGGACTGAGAGGAAATGGGGAGGTGCCAATTCCATCCCAAGCAGAGTCTCCCAGGTGGCCCTGGACTGACCCTGAAGTGCCAGAATCTGAGGTTCACTTGGAAGTTGCCAGAGTCCCCCTAGGAGCCTGTCACCTGCTAGATTTCCAGCCCAGGCCCTGATCTCTCTCTCTCCTCACTTGTGTCTGAGTCTGGAAAACATCTAAACCAGCTACACTCTCCTGTAGGCCTCCTGGATGTTCAAAAGGAAAGTGCTAATGCTGGTCACCTTGGGTAGTAGCAATTTCTAACTAATTTTTTTTATCAGCCTCACCTTCCCTGTGGCTCAGCTCCCTTTTTCCCTCTTGTTGGAGCCCAGCTCTCCCTCACTCAGTCTCCTCCTCTAATTTTAGGACTCTACTCTTTTCTCATCCTCACCCTGATCCTCTTTCTCTTCTACTTCCACGAAGCTCTTCACCCATTGTTCCTAAGCTCACTGGCTTTCCTTCTGAGCCATTTCTTTCTCAAAAGGCTGCATTCCTCTCGGTGCTGGCCATCACCTGGCCCCTTGATGAACAAGAGGAAGGATTCAAGGTAAACTAGCAGCCAGGACTCACAAATAGAAGTTCCTCCTGGGTAAATGCCCAGGAGAACTCTTAGCAGGCCCTTTCCCAGTATAAGACACTTACCCCATAGGCATCAACAATGAGCTGGAGGACATTGCTGGAATCAGCAGACAGGACCCCCACTGTAGTCCCTGGGATGAGCTCACTATAGTTCTAGAAAGGAAGACAGAAATATCCAAGACTGACTGAAGGTGGTGGTCTCCAAAAGCCCTCCCCTAATCAGATGAAGGGTCTTGAAGATTGAGGAGAAAAAGAGGATATTTGTCTTGTCACTCCCAGGAATAAAACTAGCAGTTTCTCAGCACTGAGTAAAATTAGAAAACACCTCTAACACCCCTTACCCCACTGACTTGCTTCCTTTCCCCACAGCAAATATTGACACACCCATACTGCTAGGTTAAAGTTGGAAAGGAATCATTAGCTCCTGGGAACAGGTTGTAGGAATGTCTTTCCTGGTTGGGAACCATGGTCAATGCTGGATCCCTAAGGTAAGTCCTCCCATCACAGCCCCACTTCCACTTCCCCTCACATTCTAGGAAGCCCTGATGGCATAGTTACCTGGTAGAGTTTGACTACTGCTTCAGTCACTGCAAAGATCAGATTGATGTTTTTCTGGGACAGCTTCTCGGTCATCAGCCCCAAAGATGGATAATCCTATAAAAAGAGAGGACCTGCCAAAACCAGTTTGGCTCAGTGGATAGAGCGTTGGCCTGCAGACAGAAAGGTCCCAGGTTCGATTCTGGTCAAGGGCATGTATCTTAGTTGCGGGCACAACCCCAGTGTGGGGCGTGCAGGAGGCGGCTGATCGATGTCTTTCTCATAGGATGTTTCTAACTCTCTATCCCTCTCCCTTCCTCTCTGTAAAAAAATCAATAAAGTATTTAAAAAGAGAGAGAGAGAGGACCTGAGCCCTAGCTGGTTTGGCTCAGCGGATAGAGCACTGGCCTGTGGACGGGGGTTGAGGGAGATGTAGGGGGGGTCTTGGGTTTGATTCCAGTCAAGGGCACATGCCTGGGTTGCAGGCTCAATACTCAGTGGTTGAGCATTGACCTATGAACCAGGAGGTCACAGTTCGATTCTAAATCAGGGCACATGCCCAGATTGTAGACTCGATCCCCAGTGTGGGGCGTGCAAGAGGCAGCCAATCAATGATTCTCTCATCGTTGATGTTTCTATCTCTCACTGTGTCTCCCTTCCTCTCTGAAATCAATAAAAATATATTTAAAACAACAACAAAAACCAAGAACCTCACCATGGTAGTGGAGGCAGAGTAATGGTTGTCACTGCCAACGTGGCACTGCCCATCATTGGGCTGGACAATGCCTGCTAGCCTTCCATCCAGTGCTATATGGGTCTTGGCATCAGTGGTAAACACCAGCAAGTGGGATGCATCATTCCTCCAGCCAATCTTCTCCTGTTTAAAAAAGGGGGGGAGGGGCAAAGAAGGAAAGCAACTTTAAAAATATATTTTATTGATTTTCAGAGAGGAAAGGAAAGGGAGAGAGCGACAGAAACATCATTGATGAAAGAGAATCATTGATCTGCTGCCTGTGGCACACCCTCCCCACTGGGGATCGAACCCACAACCAGAGCATGTGCCCTTGACGGAATTAAACCTGGGACCCTTCAGTCCGCAGGCCGATGCTCTATTCACTGAGCCAAACCAGCTAGGGCAAGAAAGCAAGTTTAGATGTCTCATTAGCAGGAAACAAAGACCCAAGGACCTCCCTGCCTGAAGGTCTGAACAAGTTCTCTTGGTGAAGGGCCTCAGTCCTAGTCCCAGTCCTTGGAACACAAGCTGAAACTTCCCAACTCAGGGGTTTCTGTTTCTCAGAAAAACAGTCTCATGGCTGATTAGTTCAAGCAGCTGAGAGACATGATTCAATTCCAAATATAACCTCTCCAGTGATAATCATATGGCCCGCTTAGAAACCCACCTGCATCTGCAAAGCTGAGCTGGGCTAGAAGAAATCCTTGTTTAGCATCTTCCTTCTTACCTGAGGTTAAGTTAACCCTGCTTGATTCTGATACACTTCCAGAGAAGTTGAGAAAAATGCTCTCCCAGAGAACATCTGGTACCAAGTGGCTCAAAAAATTGTCAGCTCTGGCCAGGGAGCAGATATAAGCAGAGGTTGCTCTTATCAGGAGCAATTTCTTGCCTTTACTCATTTTTTTGCCTATGAAGCTATGCTTAATTCCTATCTCGTATTTCACATAGAAATCCCCACGTTGATCTGCACTAACCATACTTGGCACTCCATGCCCTCCAAACTCACATCACAGACTGTTGCCTGCATGATGGCATCAAAGCCACCCTCTGGGCCATCTCGGTTCCGTGACACACTTTGCTTCTTCACCTCCTCATTGAAGCGGTTCACCTGGTCAGTTAGTGTCAGCACATGTTTGTAGCCAAACATGGGCAAACAGGTGGTCTTCATCCTGGGAAGGGAGTAAGATCATTTAAGCAGACAGCCTGATGGAAAAGGCTATGGGGGAGGTGGGAGGAGAAAAAATGGGGAACAGGTATGGATAACAGGATTATCCATATTTGTAGAGAACTGGCAATTACCTAGACAATTACCCAGAGTGTAGACTCCAAACCCCTCAAATGACCACACTGACCTTACTTCCAGCTAGCCTAGAGGATAAAAGAGTGAGCTGCAAAACTACATTGCCTTGGTTCAAATCTCAGCTCCTCTACTTATAAGTCACGGAACCCTAGGCAAGTTTCTCTGTACTTAACCTATAAAAATGGGAAATGAGAGCACAAATTTCATAAGTTATTATAAGACTTAAATGAGTTAACACAAAGCACTTAGATCAGAGGCTCTTGTTGTTATCACCTTATATTTAATATTTCTCTAAAGTAACATTAACACAACAATAAAGTAAAAGTTTCACCAATAACAATGTCCCCAAACCATCAATGAATTGATAGATCTCTGCAGACAGGAGCATTTCTGTTCCCAGCTCAATGGGTTGTTTATTTAATTGATGGCTGATATCTTAACTGGGGAATCTTATAACTCAGAAACTTAAAAAGGCATAACACATAACGTTGAAAACTCTGTACTTGTAAATCTGTACTTGCCAGGCTCAGAAACCATCATTAAAAATTGATATGGATTTTCATAGTCTCCACCAATTACATAATAAGCATTTTAACCTTGAAGACTCATACTCTTGATGAGAACAATGATGAAAATAACAATAAAATCAATCTTTCTGAAATCATAATTCTTCTATTTAATTATCCATAAATTTCTCTCTACTTTTGATCTTATTCCTGCACCTCCCAGCATTCTCTTGTCTCCAGTTTGTGACCAAGATCAAGAAGCTGATAAGATTTTTTTTTCTAGGTCTCAAGCAGCTTTTGAGACCTTTTGACACAACACTCAGATCAATAGAGTGGCTCACTTGCTGGACAGAAAGACTAAGGTAGAGAGAAGATATTATTTGGCCAGAAGGTAGCCAACAAAGCTACCCTAGGATCAACTACTTTGAGTCATAGAAGTTGTGGAAGTTAATATACTTTAAATCCTAGAAAATGCTGGAACTATGTCCCACCCTGAATCCCATAGCACTCACTTGCCTTATACAGAGAGAGAGTAGTTCCTTAAATTCTCTTTGATTTAATTAGAAAAGTCACAATCAATGCTTCTAAGAGCCTGTCTCTTGGCTTAATCCTTCCTTCATCTCAAGGTCTCTATTCTTTGCCTATATTTTTATTTATTTATTTATTTATTTTTATTTGCCCTATATTCTTTGCCCCCATGCCCTGCCTTGACGTCTCCAGAAGGACTTACTCATAGCAGGGGTTTTTGAGGGCCTCTGGTGGGGAGATGTACATGTATGGTGATGCAGGCTTATCCACAAAGGCCCCAAAGCCAATCCGCAGGTTACTGGTGAGCTTGCGCATCTGGGAGGCCAGCTTGGTACCCAGGTTCTGGATGCTCCACAGATCATCCTTCATGGAGTAAGACAGGTCCATCAAGTAGTAGATGTCCACAGGGTAATCCTCCACCTGCCGGACTTGGATGGAGAAACTCTTCGAATCATCTGGAAGGCAGAAGGATATTAGTTTTTCTCCTCTTCTCTCTCAAAGACTTAACAAATGGATTTGGAAGGACACAGGATTAAGAAACTTCTTGACCAAACCAAAGTTGAAAACCCAGTCCCTTCTCTTCTCCTCCCCTTTCCAATCTCTTGACCCTCCCATTTTTAACTTTTTTCCATTTTAATATTCTCTACATTCTCTAAGTGCCCATCTGCCTAATCCTCTGGATCCCAAGAGTTTATTACCTTGAGTCATTGAACTTGTGGCAGTTACTACACTTCAAACTCTAGAAAAGGCTGAACTTCATAGCACCACATGACTTACAATAGAAGGTGCTTTCTTATAATCTTGAATTAATCAGAAAAGTCACAATCAATGGTTCAAAAAGCCTGTCTCTTAGCTTAATCCTTCCTGCCTCTGAAAGTCTCCTGCTTCTCTTTGCCCCCATGTTCCTGCCCCAAATCTCACACAGAAAGGGGGTTTATAAATTGCTTTCTCATCTTATATTTCATTTGATCCTCAACACAAAGCTACAAGCTTGGCAAAATAGGCATTGGGAGGAAAAAGGGACAAAATAAATAATGATACGCAATTTCTGAGTCCCTACTATGTTAGAAGGGTTGAGTAACTTGCCCAAGTTCAAACAGCTAATACATGGGAGAGTCAAGATCCAAACTCTGATCTTCTGACTCCAAGTCCCAACATCCTCCATTTTCTTCCATTCTCCTGCCCACACCTTTCCCCACATCCTTCTCTTCCTGCCTCATCACCATTGTGAGTTACTTCCCCAAGGCTTCCTGATCAGACCTCCACCTCTTGCCCTGTGTGCATCTGCCCTGTGTCTCCCCACAGTGAGCCCATCCCTACCTGGCCGGAGCCGGAGCGCAATCCTCTGGGGACTGACTTGAGTGATCTGGGAACTGTCTCCAGAGCCCTTGTCGCTGAGAGGCCTGGCCTCCAAGATGCTGACCTCACTGAGGGGGAACTCGATGGACTCCAGGGCACAGTTATCCTTCAGCAGATTCTTCTTCAGGTTACAGCGGGGTGAGCCCTGAGTCAGGGTCTGTAAAACAGGAGCCCAGGGGGCAGGCAGCCTTGTCATTGAAGCCATGGTGGTTCTCTGCCTCCTGCAGGCTCTGCTGCCTCCCAATGGCCTAGAGCTTATCCAGCATTTGGGAGCTGAACCAGCATCAATGAACTCGTGTGATCCATTAAACAGAAGGAGAGAACTGAGGCAACAGAAAGGTTGGGTGAGTACTGTCTCGTGGATTGGTAGCCAGGAAGACAGCCAATACAGTATGATGCCTGTTAAACTACTGCTTTTCAAAATCTGAAATGCCACCCACGGTGGGTCCCAACCTCAATGAGTTGGTCTCAACCATCTATTTATCAAATAAAATGCAATAGAATAGAATAGAAAGTATGAAAGTACATAAACAGCAATAGTAAATATTGTTTTAAGAATCATATGTTGAGGAATAGGGTATAATATGTAAAATAAATAATGAGCCAAAACCAGTTTGTTTCAGTGGATAGAGCTTCGGCCTGTGGACTGAAAGGTCCCAGGTTCGATTCCGGTCGGGGGCATGTATCCTGGTTGCGGGCACATCCCCTGTAGGGGGCGTGCAGGAGGCGGCTGATCGATGTCTCTCTCTCATCGATGTTTCTAACTCTCTATTCCTCTCCCTTCCTCTCTGTAAAAAATCAATAAAATATATATTTTTTAAAATAAATAATGATACGCAATTTCTTTCTTTCAAGGTCAGAGCAGTTTGGAAGCTGACGGCTTTAAGACATTGACTAGGATCTGAGATCTATGAGGGAAGGGGTTGTATCTTTTTTACTCCCAGCACCCAAACCAGGACTTACCACAGAGGTGATGGGGGAGGAGGTACTGGGTAGCAGCAGAGAGCAGGGGCTAAGCACACAGGAGTAGATTGGCTGAGACTACATCTCAGCATTGCCTCTTACTAGCTGGTTATCAGCATGAGTCACCTACACTCTCCACATCTTGTTTCTCAGCTATACCGTGGAGATAATAACAGCCCCAGCCTCACAGGAATGTCAGGCAGGACAAAATAAGACAAAGCAGGTAGAACTTGTGGCATGGTGCCTGTCACAGGGTAAGTGATCAATGAAGTCTAGCTATTATTATGAGATGCTCTGTAAATAGTTCCTGGATAAATTAACTTTGACTAAGCTTCATAAGCTTGGGCAAGTCCCATGATGCCAGACCACTGGCCAGAGTCCATCCTATCACTTTAAGCTTCCTCCCTCACCCTGGACAGAGAGCCAACTGATCACCCTTCCAAAAACCCTGGTGTGTATCCCACCCTCAGGAAATAGATTCAACCCTAGGTCTGCCATTAACTAAGCACGTGACCTCAAATAAGTCGTTTCACTCCTGTTGGCCTCAGTTTCAAAGGGGCCATCTATTCCAAAGGGGCTTAGATGACTTGATGTTTTCAGTCCCTTCCTGCTCTGACAGTCAATAAATTTAGCCAACACTGTGTGGGCACAAGTCCACGGGGGCTTCTTGGCAGGCTGGAGGGACTGGCAGGAAATCTGGAAAACCCCACCCTGGACCTATTTCACAATATCTAGGCCTCACGCCCTCAAACCAACCCTCAATCCCCACCCACCTCTCTCACAACCACTTCCAG
>PVJN01009643.1:22651-60204 GCA_004026805.1 Lasiurus borealis | reverse complement strand
TAGGTAGCTAGTTTGCTGAGGTTTCTCAGTAAGCTACATAGCTTGTTAGTCTTTTCCATATAATCATCTTTCTCTCCCAGCCGGCTCTCCCTAGTTACCAGGACAGAGTGGCCGTTGGAAAGTGACAGAGGCATCGGTCACTGTCTTCACACATCATGCCTACTTCGGGTGGCATGTAATAATACTTTTTAAATCAAATGCCTCACTGCCTTTGTGCTGCTGTGTGGTTCCTTCATTTTGCCGATGTTTATGCTTGTTTTTCTCTTATGAATCTTCTACAAGAACTTTGGAAAACAATAATCCTTGGATTTTCAAGATCCAGGATAAGAGGGTGCGTGTTTGCAGAAAAGGTCAAAGGAGTTGTACTGTACAACTGTTCTGGATTGGTGGATATGCAAATGTTAAAGGAAGGGAAGGAGCAAATATTACTTTTGATGTGAGTGATCATAACATCTACATTTCCAGTTTGGGGGAAACATTTTATTTGAGCATCTTTCATCTGGTTTATTATTAAATTGGCAATATATTTTATTTTATACAGGAGGTTTAAAACTGTGTAAAATAATATTTGAAAAATTCATGCAATTGGCAGGCTTCCTTATTAAGAAAAATAAGCCTTTCGATTCTTAGAAATGTTTCTATTAATCGTAATAATTTTAAATACTAAATTCTTATTTCTGTATCTTGAGCATTATATAGGTTAATTGAAATGTACATTTTAAAATAAGGAAAAATAGAGACTTTTGGAAATAGAATTCTCTAAATTGAAGAAAGAGAGGTTTTTGTACTTATTTCTACACTTGTTAAAAATCTTAAAGAGATGTCATATTATCCTGTGAGAGTTTATTGGTGGACTCTTAAGCTGTTGTTGACATATATGTAATGGTTGTAGTTATGCTTGGCAGCTTACTGATAGCCAACCTGTTCTTTATTGGTGTTTGTTGGCAGACTGCGGCTGAAGCTAAAATAGGACTCTTTTTAATACCTAGGGAAACTTTATCTTGGATTTTCTGACAGAGTGTCTCAGAGTTTTGTGCTAATATATATTATTTATTGCTCGTTAGAGATGCCACGGTATTTTGTGACCATTTTGAATTCAGAATTGAATTAAGGTAAATTAGGGAGGTGGTGAAGAAACGGTTCAGTAGTAGCACGTTAATTTTAAGTCTAGGGTGGTACACTTTGTTTAAAATGTTTATTTCATATGCTTAATGGTTTTAGCCAATGTGCACAAACATGTAAACTATGTCTTCCTTTTTTGTGTGCTTACTGATATCACCCTGACGTAGTGACATCCTTGTCTCTTCATTTGCAGCATATTTTACAGATAAGTGGAACAGTTTGATGCTTTTATATTATTAATATCTATGAATAGGAATAATAAAATGGCGAAAAATAACTTTAGGTGGGGCAAGGGTAGATAGAAACTGGCTTGTGCATCAAACCTCGCACAACTTAAATATTTGGGCTGAAAAGAATTACCATAACAGGTCTGACCTATTTCTGTATTTGGGGTTTACTGGGTAGACTTTAGATATTTGGGCTCAATATCAGTTTGAATTTTTAATTCTGTTCTTTCTCTCAATCAGATTTTTCGTGAAGCCCGGAGAACAGTACCTAGTATTGTTTACATGCCTCACATTGGTGACTGGTGGGAAGCTGTTAGCGAAACTGTGAGAGCCACTTTTCTGACTTTGTTACAAGATATACCATCGTTTTCACCCATATTTCTGTTGTCTACCTCTGAAACCATGTACAGTGAACTCCCTGAGGAGGTAAGAACTGCTTGAATGTTTGTCGTTATTCTGTTGTTTTAAAACAGTTGGCCTTGCCCTGGTTAGTGTAGCTCAGGGATGAATCATGTCCTGTGCACCAAGAAGGTGGCAGGCTTGATTCCTGGGTAGTGCACGTACCCAGGTGTGGATTGATCCCCAGTCTGGGCACATGCTGGAGGCAGCCAATCGATGTTCCTCTCTCACATCAGTGTTTCTTTATTTCTCTAATTACTACGAAATCAACTGTCAAGATTCATGCCCAGGTTGTACCACTTACTATTCTGTGACTTAAACAACTTAACATCTAAGTTTGTTTCTTATATTGTTGTGATATATTCCTCACTATTGTTGTGAAGATTGAGATAATTCATGCTTAGACCAGCATCTACTAAAAAGACTTTAGCTCTGTCATCAATTCCATTATAATTATCCTTCTCATCTGTTAGATTATTTGATGGGGTTTGACTTTTCTGCTTTTTCATTGGCAGCATCATGCTAATTTGAATATTATGATGATGATGATGATGTATATTTTTCAAATCTGATATATAGCTTTTAAGTTCAAATTCAATTTATACTTAATATATTAAAATCAAAGATAAAATCACAGTTTTAGAAAAAATTAGTATATCAACTCATGTGAATCAAATTGATTTTCAGAAAATTATTTTAATACCCAAGTATTTATGAATTGGTGATTAATGAAACAAAATATTATATGTACATGTGATGAAGTTCTAGTCAATAATAAATGAATAAACTGATAAAGTCTACAGTGTGGGTGAACCTCAGTATACGATGCTAAGGGAGAGAAGCTGGCCACAAAGGACTACTAGTGGCGTGATATACAGTTTGCAGAAGAGGCAACTCTCTAGAGACAGAAAGTAAATCTCTAGTTGTTGGTCAGGGAATCTGAATGTAAGGGCATTGAAATTGGGCATGAGGGAAGGTGATGCAAATGTTCTAAAACTGACTCGTGATGGTCCTATAACTAAGACTCTTTAAGATCTTGATAGCAGGAAGTAAGCCTATTTTCTTCAAGTTTATAACTGCAGTGTCCAGCACATAATGGTATTCCGTGGTAAATATGCACACCAGAACTTCTGAAGGAGCATAGACCAAAGGGTTGGAGGGAATTGCACAGGAAGGTAGTCTAAAAAAATCCTGGAAGGATACAAGGTGAAATTTTATAAACTCTTAAAGGATTTGGCTTTGGGTTGAGGTAAATAAATTCCATTCAAATTTTGAACTCTAGTGTTTACTTTTCATTGTTTCTTCTCTGTCTTAGAATTTTAGAGCTAGAAAAGTCCTTTATAGATTATGTAATCTAGTGATCTCTATATAGTCATGTTATTACATGAAGCTAGTTACTTAAACCTTTACAAGCCCAAGTTTTATCTTTTAAATGGGATGCCTTCATACCTCATTGTTATAAAGGTTAAAATAATATTTTTGAAGTTCATAGTCTTCAATTCATTAAGTGGTTAGACATAACAAATTGAATGGATTGTCTGAAGTTTACCACAGATATATGGCTATGTTTGGACTAAAAGCTGATGTCTTGAATTTTAATCCAGTACCCTCATACTGTCATGGTTGGTACTTTCTCATATTAGTGACTGCTTCCCTTTTTAATTACACTTTCCAGTTTGATGCGGGTTGGGAACATTGAGTACATGCTTGGGCATTACTGTGTGCCAGGCCCTGCGGTAAGATATAGAAAAACAGACGACTACGAGATGGACTGTCCTCAGGGAGTTTGGTGTCTAGTAGTAGAAACAGACCTTCAAGGAAAAACATATAAATTAAGTGTGCAGTCAGATGTGATGACATAAAGAGGATTTTAAACGCATGCTTTGCGAGGGGCATAGTTGGGGTTAAAATTTTTATAGAGCAGATGGACAAAGGAGAGGTATAGCTAATCCAGCTGAAAGAAACGGACTTAATTTTGCTTGGGAGTTTTGCACGGAAGATGGTGTCATTGCAGAGCATTCTGTGAAGAGAGCGAGGTATAGTCCACCTGCAGTGAGACCAGGGCTCTAGACAATACAGTGGAGTGGACTTGGCGTGGACAGAGTCCAGGGAGGGCAGCCAGAGAAGAGGAAATGCAGAGGAGCCGCAGAGGAGCGGGCAGTATTGGCACCTTGCCAGCTGTCTGTTGTAGGTGCTGGGTAATTACTTTTCAGCTTGTATGCAGAAAGTCCTCTGAGATCGTTGCCATCTGACTGTTACATTCAACTGTCTTTTTACTATTACCCACCGACTCTTCCAGCTATAATTTAGTAATGACTTGGGCAACTAAATCATTCTTCCATTCTGGTTTAGTCCACGAGGTTGAACTTTTCAATAGGGACTAGGTTAATTCTAACCCCATGTGAATCTTCAATGAAGATTGCAAATGGTACTGGAAATGGAAGCAATTGTAATTGGATATAATAGGTAAGCTTTTAATTCTCTCTATTTAATATTTGTGTGTGTGTTTATAGGTTAAATGCATCTTTAGAATACAGTATGAAGAGGTCTTGTATATTCAAAGGCCCACTGAAGAAGACAGAAGGAAGTTTTTCCAAGAATTGATTCTTATTCAGGCATCGGTGGCTCCACCACGGAGGAAACATGCTGGTAAGGTTCCTGAAGCCTTCAGGAAAACGGGCGTGGGGAGTGGAGGGAAGAGATGCCCTTCTCGGAGTCATTTTAAAGTCCATGTCTTTGCGGAAGTGAAATATCTTTCCTAAGTTGCATATAAATAATGTCTCAAGATCAAATTCTTTAAAATCATATCATTTGCCCTTTAAAGGAGTCCTGTTGTGAGTTATTTTGTAAAGTAAAACTATTCCTTAACATATTTAGTTTCCATTCAAATTTTTACATGTTGGATTTGCCTGGGTCACCTATGTTTGGCATTCTTCTTTTCTTAAAAGAACATTGTGAGAGAATGCCAGAAAAATAATTGGGGGTCTTGGCCTTGCCATGTTGGAGTCAACCTTTTCTTCAATTTTCTTTAGGTCTTTGTGCGATGGAAGTGCTCCCTCTTGCACTACCTTCTCCACCTCGTCAGTTATCAGAATCGGAAAAAATTCGGATGGAGGACCAGGAGGAAAATACGTTAAGAGAGCTGCGGTTGTTTCTCAGGGATGTAACCAAGAGGCTGGCCACAGATAAACGCTTTAGCATCTTCAGCAAACCGGTGGATATTGAAGAGGTCTTGTTTCAGTAGTGTGCAAACAGTGAAGTTGAACTGGCTAAAAGAAAAAAAAAAATTGACATCTTTTTTTGGAAGGAAAAAAAAATACAAAGGCATGGATGAATCAATTACCCCTAGCCTGTAAATTTTTAATCCATGTGATAACTACCACTGTCATCAGCAAATGTTTGGTGACTTTTGGATGAAATTATTGTCCAATTTGTATATGTCCTCTTAATTAGCATTGATCTTTGTGATCTCTTACTTTTCAATTTAAGAAGAGAATTGAAAGTTACTTCAGTGAAATGTCCATACTAGACTATTTTTATTCCAGGATAAATTCTACAAGCATAACCAAACAATACCAGTTGATGTGAGCATTTCTCCAATTATGTATACTTTGTTGAAAGAAGTAGCTAAGAAACCTGAAATGTGTCTTTCATGTTTTAGAAATGCCTGTGACTAAATGCTACTTGAAGTTAAGCATATTCTGTACAGCTAAAATTATTTTTCTTTCTAAGGATTTTTTCTGCTCCTGATGGAAAATTTCTTACTTTCTATGTACATTGTTTTGTGTCCTTGTGGGAGCATGGTTTGTGATGATAAGAAAAGAAATTTTCCATTTGGAACCTACTAGAATACTTAGATTAAAATTTCTTTTTATTTTTTTATCCTGGGATAATATAGTGTGTGGATGAACACAATCTGATCTTTACTGGCCTTCTTCTTATAGTTCAGACTCCATGTTTGAACAGTTTTGGTGTTTTAATTTTTTCATCTCTTTTAAAAGTTTGAATTATGAAATGATTCAAAGTTTAATGTTGCATACTCATTATGAATTCTGATCAGATTCATTTGGAACCATTACCTCATCTATAACTGTGAAAATGAACTATGTCTGTCTCCCTCCACTCCTGGCAAGTCTCAAAGTACCTATCCTCCCCCGACCCCTGAATAAAAGGATTGTCTATAATTTTATTTATATGCTAGAGGCCTGGTGCATGAAATTCATGCACTGGGGTACAGGGGAGGGTCCCTCAGCCTGGCTGTGCCCTCTTGCAGTTTGGGAGCCCTCGGGGGATAGCTGACTGACGGCTTAGGCCCTCTCTCCCAGGGGGAGCGAGCCTAAGCCGTCAGTCGGACATCCTTAGCACTGCCGCTGCGCTCGCCAACTGTGAGCCTGGCTTCTGGCTGAGCGGAGCCCCCTGTGGGAGCACACTGACCACCAGGGGAAGCTCCTGCATTGAGCATCTGCCCCGTGGTGGTCAGTGCGTATTATAGAGACTGGTCATTCTGCCATTCAGTCGATTTGCATATTAGCCTTTTATTATACGGTATAGGATTTACCTACAATGCATAGTTTTATCCATTTGATCCTTTCAGCAGCCTTGCAAAGGTCCTTATGTTGCAAATGAGGAAACTGTGGCACTTTGGCAAGTGATACAGGCAAGACTCAAAGTTTTAAAAAAATTTAAAGCCCACATTCTTTATATGACCTCACAGCTACTGTTTTTATCTTTTCCCACTGGAATGATAGGACTGGCCAGACTTGCTTTTGTAATTAATGCGTACCATTTTATATTTGTGGAGCAGTGTTTTCAGATAATCTTAAGATTGTTTTAAGTATTTTTATTTCAAATTGGATATGGGACTCTGACACTGAATTTTTTTCCCCTGGCACTTAATTGATAAGGGATTGCCCCAAGTTAGCTTACCATGCTGGGAGTAAACGATTTTGCCTTTGCCAGGGAAAACTTTCTTCCTAACGGGAAGAGATTGTCAGATTTCAAATGTTACCTATGCTAGAATAAAGTTTCTAAATGATGGTTTGGCAGTGAACAGGGATAGAAAATGCTAGTCAGATGAAACTTTTATTTAAGGGCTATATTTTCTCTAGCTTCCTTTTATGTTCTTTCTTCTCTACTGGTTCTTTGTCTGATTTTAAAGCTGAAAAAGTAGGGATTTCTTAGAAGAATAGAGAGGGGGAACCAAGACAGCCTTTAGATAACCTAAAATCATGAATTTCTATTCAAATAATGAATGTGAGATATCTAAAATGTCCAAAGCAAACTGCAGAAAAAACAAGAGTTTAGAAAATGAATGTTGAATTTAAAATTAAGCATAGGAGAAAAAAATAAGCATAGGTAGTAATATGAATTTCTATAATTCTTTATGGTTTACAAAGCATTTCTGTCATGCACAAAGGGTATGCCAAGTGCCAGAGCCAGGAATTCAACTAATATCTTCTGAACCTATTGCTTGTTCAGTAAAGCTTTACTACCTCCCCTGGAAGGAGATTGACTGGCATTTCACCTCATTGAGGGTGAAAAGTAAATTAAAACATGCACACACACACACCTAATATTTAAAAAATATTTATAAAATATGTGTATGTGCATATATATAAGTTGTTTAAAATCAAGGCATCAATGACATCTGCAATGGAGGAAACTTGCTTATAGTTTAAGAGCAGAAATTACTCTGTCCCCAAAAGTGTCCTGGACTAATTAGACATTTGCAAGACTGCTTTTGTAACAGACCTAATTACCTGATTTAAGATTTGCATTGTAAGTTGGTAGAGCTTTCTTATTGGTCAAGAGATATAAAACATATAATTTATTGGGTACATAGAGCAAAATGTGCTTTTTTGCTTGTAGATTTATTTATATTTAGAGACAAGTTCAGCAAATCTTTTACTAGTCATGAAAACCTTGCTTTTGTTTTGTTTTGTTTTGTTTTGTTATATAATTAAGTCAAAGTGTTTGTAATGACTCCAAAGGAGCAGAAAACACTTTCCATGAAACAAAAAGAATTTTTTTTGTTTTGTATAAAAACAACAAATTATTTCTTTTTATTTTAAAGGTTTTTCTTGAGGTAACATTTATGGATGCTTTATGAGTGCTTTTACCTGTACATTCTCTTCTCAGGAATGGCCAAAGGATTTAAAAAAAAAAGCTGACACAATTGGTTTCATAGTTCAAGATGAGAACATTTCAGAGTTGATTTAGCTATGACTTGAAACTGAAGCTTTCATGGAAAGTATGACATAGTAACTTTAGAAACATAAAGTGCTCTATACTTTTTATCCTTATCTAATTATTTCTTAGATGTGTAGATTTAATTTTTAAATAATTACTTGACTTTCTTTTGTGTTTTTATGAGTCATATATGACATACCATAAGTAATTTTTATTGAAATATTCTATTTGATTTAGGTTTCAGATTATCTTGAAGTAATCAAGGAACCAATGGATTTATCAACAATAATAACTAAAATTGATAAGCATAATTACCTGACTTCGAAGGATTTCCTGAAAGATATTGACCTCATCTGTAGCAATGCTTTAGAATACAATCCAGATAAGGACCCCGGAGGTAAGGACACGATGGGCTGGGTTCGCTTTGGTGATGGAGAAGGTAGCTTACAGTGTAAACGCTAACGTTTCAACAGATTAGCTCATTTTAATGACATTATTGTATATAGTTCCTTTTGGTGAGGAATTCATATACCTAAATTATTAACTTATTAAATCAAATGTACTTAATTTAGATGATTTTATTATCCTATGCTTTATGTTAAGGGTTTAGTTTCATCATTTACCATTCACTTTCTATACTTAGACATCTATTTTGTTTAGATAAAATGGAAAACTGATTGAGAATTTAATTTAAAATGTATTATTTAGTCAACATCACCAGTGCTGATAAACACTGGGAATTTTGAATTTGTGGGAACTCATTATAGGATATCAAAATACCTCTTTAGGTAGACATTATCTGTTCTATAGATTGTAGATATTTTTATGTGATTTTATTATTTTACTCCAAATCCCACTCTGTACTCAAGTCAGTAGTCAGTCCCACCTCTTTCAGTGCCCTCCAGGGAAGACTGCCAGGAACATCTCTGTAGTTACACAAGATGAATGTCAAAGGGAAATAGTGTATGTCATGGTGACTTAGAGGAGGAATTAAAGAAGAAGGACATTATAGTGGATTGGACGCTTTTAGGAAGTGGGATAGTTTTGTGATTCGCTATTTTAAGAATCTGAAAGGCAAGAAGAATGGAGCAAGGCTGAAGCTGTGATGGGTAAAGAAGCAGTAGTCATTTATATTATCAAGGATAGATAGAATTTTTTGGGGTTATTTTTGTGAGTAGAACAATATGCTTTTGTTCTAATTAGAACAAAAATAAACATAAATTATGTTGTGTCCAAACTGTAAGGTACCAAGAACTACTGAAAACGATGGGCTACATAAAATTTACTAAAGATTGTCTGACCTAAAACATAGGATATCACCCACATAGACAGGAAGAACCAAATCCAATTCCTGGTCTAGAGCACAGCACTATGTCCCTCTGTGTTCACACTAACTTATATATGGGTTATTCAGGGAACAGGGTTTATTTTATTACTTTCAAATTTTATTTTTGAGGGCTTAAGTTATTATACTTTACACTGCCAAAATGCTACTTGCTTTTTATAACAAATCAAAGAGTTAAGAGATGGTTTTAGAAAAAATAAAAATCTTTTTACCAAACCTTTAAAATTCCTCCATTACAAACAAATAATATTAGCACTTTGTTGTATATATTTCATTAGTAATCAAACAGAAATAAGCAAGTGTAGAATATGGCTGTTATCTTGTATGTGTTTAAGAACTATATATATACATTATATATAAATCTGCAACCTAGAGGGTGGCCTCTTTGTTTAGACATAATTATGGGGTGGTCTTGTTTTTATCTTGCTCCATCGTGGTCACAGAGTAGCCTTTTCTGATATTGGGTAAGTGTATTTATGTTTGATTTGAGTAGACCAAGGCCTACCTAGCTGATAGTACAGGCCAGCTCCCACCTGACCAGGGCCAGTATTCGTTTTTTCACTCTAATGAGAATTCTGTTTCTTCAGCAGATAATACATGTAAGATACTTTCTACTTTTTAAAATTCATTTTTGTTTCAGTTACCTAAAGACATTTAGAATACAGTTTTGCTCTCTGTGTGTATTTAAGGGCAGTGGTTCTCAACTCAGGCCACATGTTAGAATGGATTTCTCATTTCCATATGAACTTGGTTTTTTGGGGGGCCTAAATTCAGACCCTAATAAATCACATATCCTAATTCCAAGAGGCAGAATAAAATTTTACATAGCTGCACTTGGTATCTAACCGTTCTTAAGCTTTTTGTTATTTGTTTAGTTTCTTTTTTACTTTCTATTAAATATATCACATAAAAATTTATGAAGATAAAAACAAAGAAGAAAATTAAAGTTACCTCTCCCCTTCCTTGCCTCCCTCTCCCCCACTCTTTTTCACACTCATTATATATGGAATGCATGCATGCATATTTTTACTAAAATGAAAATATAATTTTTACAAACTTAATCATTCATATAATATTTAGTGAAAAGTTTATGAATTTTATATATCTCTACTGCATTATTTAAATTATACAGACATGCTATAATAGCGAATACCCTATTGTTGGACATACTAGAGTCTTTTCGATTTTCCCTGTGATTATAAGATTGATAGATATCTTTGTATTATAATTTTTTACACATCCTTAATTATTTCCTTAGAATACATTTCTTAAAGTGAAATATTTGAATGAAAAAAGATATAACTTTTATAGGTGATTTAATCTGGAATCTTAAGTTTTTCTCACAATTTCCCACTTCTGCCAGCAGTATCACGACAACTATTAACCAAAATAGCAGTTTTCTTCAGTGTAGATGGCGTCTGCAGCAGGCTGCAGTTTGGGGAGTGAAGAAGGGGCTGAGGTCAGCCTCACTTGATTCCCTGGCTGGGTCCTTGGTGAGGGTACCGCCTTCACAGTTGCTGTGTGGTTGCCGTGAGCAGTGTGTGAGAGAGCACTGGAGTGCCTATGCCCTTAGCCTGTCAGTTTGGGAAGACACAGAGGTTGCTGAAACGGTATAGCAGGTAATGAGGGCATGTGCTTTAGGCTTTAATCCTAGATCTATTGCCTAGTTCTTTAACTTGGATCTCCCGTATCTTGCAAAATAGGGATAATTATAGTACTTTCCTCATTGGGGTGGTTGTAAGGATTATGTGAGAACATTTATTAGGTTAAACTTTATGAAATCATAGTTTTCATATAGTTCAACCTAAATATGTAAACCCTTTAGCATAGTTCCTGGGATGGTAAATGTTCCATAAAGGTTAGTTCATTATCATCATTGTTGTTTAAATGGGACTTTCATTTTTATAAATTGGTTTCTTAGTGGATATTGCATACTTGCATCAGAATGACCCCTTAATACTTTATTCTCATTCCATGTCTTGAACCACATTTAAAATTCATTCTTATTTTGGAACAAAAATTTTGAACGGTTAGTGAAAAATGAGTTTGAATGGTTAGAGAAAGCCAGTTGAGGAGATCAATCCAAATATCTTCCTCTGTGTAATTTAATTATAACCACATTGAAATAATATTCCTCTTAAGAAAGAAGCAATGGTTTCTGGTGCATAACAACCTTTTCCTACAGAATGCAGTTACATAATGGCTCTCTCAGAGTGGACATGGTACACTCCTTCACTGTTTTAGATGCAAAAATTAAAAAAGCATGATTTGGTTCTGTTCAGATTATTTTATATCTATAGTCAAGAGGCGCCCCCCCCTTTTTTTTTTAATTTCCATAGCAATAGAACCACTTGTTATGTATTAGAAAAACAACCTCAGGGTCTGTTGTGTAGCAAGTGGAAATTACATGAATGTTGTATTACTTATACAAGCTCCCAAGAGTATTTGAAAGCTTACAGTGTTCTGTTTTGCCGAATAGTTAGCCATTTGGGAAAACAACTAGCATATACACAGTAGACAAAAGCCAACCTTTTGAAAGCTATCTGTGTTACCTAAGTGTTCACCCAGATTCTCTCCCTTGAGGATGATGTGGACAGAAATGAAATATGTTGGCCAGAGAATTTTAATTTGTAGGTTCTAAGTGTGACCAGTATGAAATATTAGACCATAATTATCCTATATAATAAAGTGGTAATATGCATATTGACCCTAACACCCTCGTACAAGATGGTTGCCCCCATGTGGTCAAAGATGGCTGCTACAAGATGGCAGGCAGGGGAAGGTAGTTGTGGGCAATCAGGCCAGCAGGGGCGGGCAGTTAGGGGCAACCAGACTGGCAGGGGAGGATATTTGGGGGTTACTGGGCCAACAGGGGAAAGGGAGGGTAGTTAGGCATTGATCAGGCTGGCAGGAGAGTGGTTAGGGAGTGATCAGGGTGGCAGGCAGGCAAGCTGTTGGGAGCCAGCAGTCCCTGATTGTGAGTCCGATATCCCCCGAGGAGTCTCAGATTGGAGAGGGTGCAGGCTTGGCTGAGGGATATCACACCTCACCCCGCCCCACCCAGTGCACAAATTTTATAAATCGGGCCTCTAGTTATCTTATACTAGTAGATGTGATATATGATGTTTAACTATTTCTCATTCTTTGTCTTTATGGCATCCTTTCTCTAGCCCTCAAGCACATATCATTATTTAGCTAATTTTGCTGGAATTTTAGCCCTAATCTTGTAGTTTTCTCAAAATCTTCTATTTTGGGCCAATTAGGAATAAAGTCCACAGATTCACCCTAGCTTTTGGAGCCCACTATGGACTGTGCTTCAGCCCAACTCATTCATGTTTTCTTCCGTATTTGTAAGTGCCATGCACTAGTTACTGAGCTGGATGCTTACAAAACAAAGGTGAATATGGTAGTCTTGCCTTTTGATATAGAGATATTCAGATCACTGAATCCCTACTGAATAATGACTATGGGACAGTCATTATGCTATGTCATGGTGTTAGTTTGCTAGGGCTTCCATAACAAAATATCCCAGCTGGCTTAAACTGTAGATATTTATTTTCTGGAGGCTTAATGTCCAAAATCAAGGTGTCTGCAATTTTGTTTTTCCTGAGACCTCTCCTTCGCTTGTTGTGTCCTCACATGTTCTTTTCTTCGATGCACCCTTGGGTATACAAATTTCCTCCTTTTATGAGGACACAAATCAGGTTAAATTAGGGTCCATTCATATAACCTTCTTTTACCTTAATTATCTCTTTGAAGGCTCTTTTCCAAATAGTCACATTGTGAGGTACTGGGGTTTAGAGCTTCAACATATGGCTTTTGCGGGGGTAAGGGGGAAGGGGACGGTTGGGGACACAATTTAGCTCTTAACCATCCCTGCTATCTAAAAACTCACTATTTTATAGTAATGACAAATATCTAACTACTGATAATTATAATAGACTACTAGGGTATATATAAAGATAGCATCGAGGTGGCATTTATGAATTTTGTCTTGAGGTGGCAGCAGATGATTGTAATACAGTTTCATAAGTCTGTATTGGAAATGTGTGCACAGTGTGAGTGGAGTACAGAGAGGAAGACACTGCCTGGAGAAGAATGGGTTAGGAGAGGCATTCATCCTAGGCTGAGAGAAGAGGTATAAGCGGGGAACAAAGGTATAGAAGAGGTAATATAGCTGGAGAATGGCGTGCCTGTGGAGAAATGGTGCGAGATTCATCCATTTCCCTGTCAGCTTGAAAATATAACTACTTCTAAGGATGCTCATTGTCGTTTTCTGTTAGTTGTAGCTAAAATTTGAAGCAACTTAAAATATTCAGCAGTACAGCAATAGTTCTGAAAATTAAGATACATCCTACTTTGGATTATTACACAACCATTCAAATTTGGTTTTCAAAGAATGAAGGAAAGAAAAACACAACAAAATATGTGAAAAAACAAGTTTGAGAACATTGGATATAAGGAAACAAAGTAAAGTGATTCCCAAAAGATGAGAAACTAACAAGTTGAGCAGTGTAGTTGCCGGGAAAGTTTCCAGACTGTGGCACGGGAAGAAAGAACCTAGGCAGAGCCTAGAATTCATCCTTAATGAAAGAGACAGAGCTGGGAATATAAGGAGGCCAAAGTAGGCAACGAAGTACCCGAAAGAAGAAAGCTGTGTAAAGAGAGCACTTTGGAGATACACAGAAGATCCTCCTCCAGGCATGAGTTAAACTCTGATCATTGTAGATCTGTGAGGAAACTACCCAAGACCGGAGAAAGAAAGGGGGTGTTCTTTGAAGCTCAGCCAGGCTGGCCTTAGTACAGCAAATAGTTAGAGCTAGTGAGCCAACAAGGAGATCAAATCTATAACAATAAAAACATAATATGCTAATTAGACCGGACTTCCTTCCGGATGGAGCCGTGGCTGCGAGGGAAGCCCAGGTCTCAAGTGCCTGCTGGCAGCCGGAGGGAAGCCCTGGTCCCGGGTGCCTGCCTGTGGCCAGAGGGAAACTGGTGCCAGCATCCGGGTGAAGGAAGGCCTTCTCTTGCATGAATTTTGTGCATCGACTCTCTAGTGCGTAAATAAAAAATACATATATATAAAATCCAAAAGAAGCAAAAATAAAGATAAGGGGAATAAATAACCAACTTGATAATCACATCAATGACATTAACAGTAAATGGTTGAGGCACATCCAAGATGGTGGCAGAGTAGATGGATGTTAAACTATAATGATAGTTAAAATATAGAATAATCAACCTGAATAACCAACTGAAGACTAGCTGAAGAGAAGTCTTGTCAAGGATTTACGGAAGAAGCCATATTGAGACTGGTAGGAAGGGTGCAGATTGGAAAAGGACTGGTCTTGCTCCCCTGGGCAGCAACTTAGATACCGGAGGGCTGTCTCAGCTACAAAGATTCCCCCCCGGGGAATGTGGGTCTCAACCCCAAGCGGGGTTCCCCAGCCCAGAGCACCTGAGCTGGGAAGACATGGCCAGCTAACATGTGGCTGTGAAAATGAGCTGGGATTCTGTTGCCAGGGACAGACAGCAATCTGCTAGAGACATAGGCACCCTCTTAAAAGACTCAAGCACAAAATTCATATGCAGCCATTACCCTGGGCTTTGGCAGAGGAAGGGCAAGGTGGACTAGAGTCACGTGAGGAGATAGTAGGGTGTGTGGCTCCTTACACTATCTTCATATTTTTGGATTCTTTTTTCTTTTTTGGGTGAGTGTTTTTTGCTTCTTTATATTTCAAATCTTTGATTTGATTTTTACGTTCCTCTAGTCTGCTGTTAGGTCTCTGTATAATATTTTTTATTTCACTCAGTGTATGTTTAATTTCTAGTTTGTTCTTTTTCATATCATCCAGGGTCTTGCTAAATTTATCGGCCTTTTCTAGGGAATTCTTGAAAAGCCTTATAACCATGGTTTTGAACTCTATCCAGTTGTTTGTTTCTCTCCCATTTCTTTTGTTTGTGATGTTTCTTTGTCTCCACATTTTTGCTGCTTCCCTGAGTTTATAGAATAGCTTTGTGTGTTAGGTGTTCTATATGGCCTAGTGGCTCAGCCTCCCCAGTTACCTACAGTGGATACTCTTCGTACACTCCTTTGTGGACTGTGTGTATAGTCTTGTTGTAGTTAAGTCTTGATTGTTGTTGGTATCACTGGGGGAATTGACCTCCAGGCCAATTGGCTGTGAGGATTAGCTGTGTCTACGCCAGGAGAACTTCTGTGCTGGAGACAGTCTTATGATACAAGACTTGCAAAATTGCAAAAGCCTCTGTGCTCGGCTTGGATTGGGCGGAATCTCAGGGCTGAGCAGACAGCCTTGGCTTCCCATCAGCCCTGCCCTATGAGGCCCCTGGGTTTCAGTGTCCCTCGGTAATTGCTGCTATCCTCTCTGCACGTGCACCTTGGCTTTTGCGGCTCCCCTGAGTTTCCGTGTGCTCCTCTCAGTCCATACTCTCCCATATGAGTCTGGGAACTCAGGATCTCACCCGAACCTGGGGTTCAATGTAGTTGGAAATGGGGTTCAGTGCAGTTGGGAGTTTCTGTCTCCCTCCCGCTAGAGAAAGCCAGCCAGGCACTCAGCTGCCCATCCTCTCTGTGCACCTGTCTCTGTACCTCAGCTTTTTGTAGCTCCTTTGAGTCTCTGTGTGCCTCTCTCTTTTCTTCTAGTTATAGAATTTCCACTAAGCCAGCCTTCTTGTGGGTCTGGATGATGTCCATTCTGTCTTTTAGCTGTAGTTTTGTAATTGTTGGGCAAAGCAGCAGTTTAGGTGTTCACCTATGCCTCTATCTTGGTTTCTCTGGTATCTTTCATTTTCTTGAAATATCTGAGATCTTTTTACTCCAAAACTTCCTCGCATAGTGTTCTCTGAACCTGCCCCGGGTTTTTCTCTGTCAGTGGCTGCTCCATTGTATGCTCGTCTCAGCTTAAATGCCACTGTTTCAGAGAATTTCTTCCTGACCCGCCCAATCTCATTTGGCTCCACACCAATACCCTGTAAGTTTTTATCAGAGCTGTCATGCAGGATTTAGGGGTGGGCGTGGGGTGGTATTTATGTGTGTCTGAGAGATTACTTGGTTAATGCCTCCTTTCTGTACTAGTCTGAAAAGCTCTTGGAAAGTAGAGAAATGTCTGCTTTGTTCACCATTGTGTAGCCATCACATGATTCAGTTCCTGGTACAGTTGATGTATTTATTGAATGAATGTTTAGAGAAATGTACTGGAAGGAAAGACACCAGCAGCTGCCTTTTGAATACTGCATGTTTGCTTTTGTAAGATTTTTATAATGAACTATGACTTTCTAGTAAGAAAATTATGCTATATAATAAAAGGCTAATATGCAAATCGACCAAATGATGGAATGACCGTTCACTATGATGCACACTGACCACCAGGAGGCAGACGCCCAATGCAAGACCTGCCCCCTGATGTTAGCGTGCTCCTACAGGGGGAGCTTCATTCAGCCACAAGCCAGGCTGACGGCTGGCATGTGCAGCAGCCTGCCTCCCGCGCAGCGCTAAGGATGTCCATCAGTCACACATCCCGAGGGCTCCTGATCTGCGAAAGGGCGCAGGGCGGGCTGAGGAGACTCCTCACCCTCCTCAAGTGCCTGAATGTTGTGCACCGGGCTTCTAGAAATAAAATGTCTTTATACTTTCTGTTTTCACTAGACATGAAAAGACAGATGTTATTTTGAGATTTTTCATTCTAATTTTTGATACTGTTACAAAATAAGTGTCTTTGCTCTATTTACTTGGCTTTTAATATCTCAGAGCTACAAGCTCTAGATGGCACTGTTTATATTGTTTTACTTAGGAATGAGGATTTCTGGATTAGTGTAAAACTGAGACCCTTCTTTTAGTGCCAGTTTTAGGTATAGCTTACCTACAAAGGAGTATGTACTTCTCTCCTGGTCTACCTACAGTTTTTATACCATCTTACATTCTTTATCTTAGAGTGTCTTGCTGTATTTGTCTATTTCTGTCGCAGTTTTTAAAGGTCACCCTTACTTAGGGTTATTATATTCTCCACTACAGTTTTTACCAGTTTTCACTTACGAAGAAAATTATGTAAGAATATCTGAATTCTCAGTATCCATCTACAGCAGGGTTGGGAAATGATTTTTCTGCCAAGGGCCATTTGGATACTGACAACATCATTCTCGGGGCATATAAAATTATCATTTTAAAAAATTAGCTTGCTATATTTGCCTAAACATTTAATTAACTCACCAGAATGGCTCGCCAGGGCCAGACCAAGTGATTTTGCGGGTCTTACACGGCCTCCCGGCCGACGTTCCTTACTCCTGATGTGGGAACGCTGGTGCTGGCATATGGTGAATACCCAAGATATTTTAAAATCTTTTACTGAAAATCATACATTTAAAAGTCAAATATGTAAAATGAAGTCTTATGTCTTTGAGGCAATGACTTGTTAAATAGGCTTAGTACTTTGAAATTCTAAAAGTATAGTTTTTAGAGAATTATCAACTTGTTTGAGTAGCTTATTATGTTTATATTTTACTCATCATTTCAATAAGCTTCTCACCTAGCAATGCTTTTTACACTGTTATTTAAATGTTTGTATTCCTTCTCTTTTTAAAATGCCCTTATTTAATGTTATTTCATTTGTACATGTAATTAATGTATACTAACTTTTTTAACAGATAAAATAATTAGACACAGGGCTTGTACCCTGAAGGACACTGCACATGCCATCATTGCAGCTGAACTGGATCCAGAATTTAATAAACTCTGTGAAGAAATTAAGGAAGCAAGAATAAAAAGAGGTAAGCTGTAGCCGAAACCGGTTTGGCTCAGTGGATAGAGCGTCGGCCTGTGGCCTGAAAGGTCCCAGGTTGGATTCCGGTCAATGGCATGTACCTTGGTTGCGGGCACATCCCCAGTAGGGGGTGTGTGGGAGGCAGCTGATCGATGTTTCTCTCTCATTGATGTTTCTAGCTCTCTATTCCTTACTCTTCTTCTCTGTAAAGAATCAATAAAATATATTAAAAAAAAAAAGGTAAGCTATAGAAATGAACTTGCTGCTAAAGACTATCACTGAATGTTGTTTCTTTTGGGTTCCTGATATTGCAAAAAAATGTATTTTGAGGTACAGCTTTTTACTTAATTTCTGATACTGATATGTGTCATGCAAATTCTCAGATATTTAAAAACTTCCTCTGAAAGTTTTAGTGCAACAGAGCAATTTGCTGAAATAAAGGGCTTTGTTCTGAAATTTGTTTTTTATGAATTTATCTTTGTTAATTATTGATTTCTGTTCTTAATGGTTTTCATACCTGAACAAGGTTTATTTTTCATGAACCCTGGTACTTTTTGTCCTATTGAAGTTTATGGACAATTGTGTTAATATAAACAAGAATTAGTGAATGTGGTTTGTTCATTCCCTGAAAAATCCTGTCTTTGAAGAACTCCCACTTCCGCCAGAGAAAGAGTGAAATGTGAAACAAATGGAGTGCGGTGTAGTGTATGTACTAGTTGAAGTCTGTTCACAGAACAGGGCCGAGACCTCCGGGTGGGGACCCGGCATTTTGTTCAGCGTTTGGGGAAGGAAGTAGGAGTGTTGTTTCCAGTGGAGGAGGGAAAGGTGGCAGTAATGGAGGAGGAGGAGTATTTTTAAGCACAGCAAACAGTAACTTATATGAAGGCACAGAGCTGAGTAATCATGTGGTATGTTAGAAGAACTGCACATTGTTTGGGATTGCTGAAGGTGTACAGAGTTGTGAGAATTAGCGCTCAAGAGATGGACTGGGCCGAAACTGGTTTGGCTCAGTGGATAGAGTATCGGCCTTTGGACTGAAAGGTCCCAGGTTCGATTCCCGGTCAAGGGCATGTACCTTGGTTGCGGGCACATCCCCAATAGGGGGCGTGCAGGAGGCGGCTGATTGATGTCTCTCTCTCACCGATGTTTCTAGCTCTCTATCCCTCTTCCTTCCTCTCTGTAAAAAATCATTAAAATATATTAAAAAAAAAAAAAAAAGATGGACTGGGTCCAGGGCACTGAAATAATGAAGCAGCATTTCTTCTACTTCCTTCGATGTCTTTCCTGGCCACCTCCTCTCGCAGGCCCTGGTCATCATTAGCACGTGGCATTTTGTTGTTGTCTCTCCCTTATTTAGCGCCAGGAATGCCATGGTTATAGCTCTGCTGCAGTCTCCAGAGCTGTGTCTGATGTGCAACAGGTGATAAATACCGGAATGAATCGATGCCATGCTGAGGAGCTTGGGCTTTAGCCTAGAGACCAGTGTTTTTCAAAATGGTGTGTCTATTACCTACATTGGCTCGTTGCTAGTAAATTGAATTCTCAGAGAGTGGTAAGGTTGAGAGCTCAGCACTTGAACAACTATTCCAGAGATTTCTTTATGCACTAAAGTTTGAGAACCATTGCCGTAGTCAGTAGGAGTCAGTGAAGTATTTTGAGCAGTGGGATGAATTGGTAAATTGCTTTGGCAGCAGGAAAGAGCAAGGGCTCAGTATGGAGGGCAGGGAGACGAGAGACCAGTTAAGAAACTGTTGGAGCCAGTTTAGAAAACAGTTTGGCAGTTCTAAAAAGTTAAACATAACATTTACCATATGACCCAGTGATTCTACTCCTAGGAACCTACTCTAGAGCCATGAAAACATATGTCCACATAATGACTTATATGTGAATGTTCATAGCAGCATTATTCACAGCAATTAAAATCTGGAAACAACCCACATGCCTGTCAGCTGGTGCATGGGTCAGCAAAATAGGGTGTGTCATCCAATGACACACTGCTCAGCCATAAAAAGGAACAAAGAACTGATCCATGCTGTAACATAGGTGAACTACAGAAACATTCGTTAAGTGAAACAGTCCAATCAGAAAAGACCACCTATTGCATGATTCCATTTATATGAACTGCTCAAAAAAGGCAAGCCATAAGGACAAAATGTGGATTAGTGGTTGGGATAGTTAGTTAAAATTGGGTTGCTGTGATTGCATAGTGCTGTAAATTTACTAAAAATCTTTTAATTGTATGCTTAAAAGGAATGGATTTTATGTTGTGTAAATTGAATCTTTAAACTTTTGTGGGTAAAAGCTTTTGGAGTAGTTCACAGTTTTAATTAGTGAAATGGGGATGAGGATAGAATTAATATGAGAGATGTGGCTGCAGGGGTGAAAGGCAGGAAGAGTCAAAATTGGCCATGTTACTGGTTTAATGACTTAGTGGATGCTAATACCACCAATAGAGATATAAGAAGGAACAGGCATTTTTGTTGGGAAAGATATTTGCCATGACTTTAGAATATCCAGTTGGAGATACCAAATAGGCAGTTGGGTATATGAATTAGAAAAGCTCAAGAGATGTTTGGGCTAACGATGTGGGTTTGGGAATCTATACATATAAAAGGCTAATGTGCAAAGTGTCCCCTTGGAAGTTCAACTAGGAGACCAGGAGTTCATCTCTTGCTATGACATATACTGAGCACCAGGGGGCGTCATGGAATGAAGGAAGGCACAGCTGACAGCCGGGGAAGGGAGGCCCTGGCTGGCAGCCAGCAGCTGGGGAAGGAAGGCCCCAGGGACCCTCCCTGTGCATGGATTGTGTGCACCGGGCTTCTCGTTACTGTATAACGGTAGTGGAAGCTGAGGGTGGAAGGTGTTGTGAGGGAAGGTGTTGATTAGAGTGAGAATTCTAGAGACAACCCTGGCAAACATTAACATTTAAGGATCACGAAGAACAAAGAAATGCAGTGAAAATTGAGATGGAATGGTTACTCTTAGGAAGATCACTGCAGTGTGATAGGCAGCTAATGTCAGATGGTAATAGTTCATGGGAATGGCATTTACTGGCCCCAAAACACACATTCTAAGGTGGCAGAAATCATAACTTTTAGGCATTACATAATCTTATTGCCCCACAGTCATAAAAATGTGAAATGTGTCACTTCTTAAGTGTAAGAATTGCCTGCCAAGTTATTTTATTTTTATGATTTTTATATCGAGTTTCCTTCCCATCTTAAAACAAAAGATAGCATTTTCATCCAAATTACAAACTGTCCAAGTATAATTAATGACTTTAAAAGTCGGTCCTGTATTTCAGAGGATTTTTTTAAACCCCGTTGGTTTATGTCGCTGGGAATATTTAAATAGGTGTTGCTTATCTTCTGCCTGCAGGCTTATCGGTAACAGCAGAACAAATAAATCCTCACGGTACTGGAACTCGGAAGACAGAAACTAGAGTTGAAGAGGCATTTCGGCACAAACAAAGAAATCCAATGGACGCCTGGCACAACTCCGCAAATAAATGTGCGTGTGTTTGAGATCATGTTATCCGGTGGTGGGAACAGCTGAGAACGATGCGGCTTTCTTAGGCACGGGGCACACACAGCAGAGCGCCGCGCTTTCCCACGGCTCTTTTAATCGTCTGTCTTTTCAGAGTGAAGAGCTGGTGGGGTGAGAGGCTGAATCAGACGCCTGTTTCTTTAGCCTTGTTTGCTTTTTGCTATCCCCATCCGGTCCTTGCGGTTGTAATTGGACGGGGTTTGAATATTTTTACTTCTAAACTTCGATGTTTGCATAGAAATGTGGAGCCAATAGATTTTTTATCCATCCACCTGCAACTCCAGCCCCTCGCTGCATGCGATGCAGGATGTTGTCTTTATGGTGGAAGATGGAAACTGGCTGAAGAGAGTGGCTGATTTGACAGCAGGAAGTGGAGAGAATATTTTGTGCTCAGTTTGAAAAATTGGCACAACCTTCTTTATCTCACTTTGTTCATGATATATTTTTAGAGATGGACTAGTCAGTGTTTAGGTTTTCAGTTTTTCTTATTCATGGTGATCTAAAAAAAAAAATTCTAAATGATGTGTTAATTTACATAGCATCTTTCTCATGCAGTCCTGATGTTCACTGAAGATAGCCATTCTTGGACGACCTATGCGGTTGTTCTGGTGTAAAGGTGTAATACCCCTCCATCTGTCAGTAAAGCTGGCCATAGTATGTTCTTTCACGAGTGGCGTTGCATTTGAACGGGCCGTACCTCTCTTTCAGCTTGTCCTCTTGGAGATAAGGCATTCATATATGAGAAAATTTGAAGGACTTAGTGGTGCGTTTCGTTTCATGAAGATGATTGAAGTTATTTGGCCTAGTTATACCTGGATTAGGTGGCACAACATTCCAACCTAAAACTTAAAGTCCTTTACATTCTCTGCACCTGATACAAATATTTATTAACTTAAACAGCTTTAAGTTTCTTTGAATATTAAAATGTTACTTTAAGCCAGTGGTTGCCCACCTTTTGTATCTCACGGACCACCCATTGGCGAATGCTGCTTTAAGATGCAGTGGAGTTTTGTTTTTTCTCACCAGTAGATGGCGTCTGTGAATCACCATTGGTCTGTTCTACATGAACTTACCGAAGTCATAAATCCAAGCGTCTAAGGCAGAGTTGCTTTTCTAAGGTCTTAGTTTGGGAAACAAGCTCAGAGATGCTATAAAAATGGACTCTGAAGATTGTGCCTCTAAATGCGCTTTTCACACGAGCATCCCTGGAAAAGGAAATAGCACCACTTGCCAGGGCAGAGATAAGCAGGGACTAAAACAAAAACCCCTATTCTCGTCGAGCTTATCTTTCTCTGATTTGACTAAAACCGTGGAACTGTTGGAAGTAATTATATAAGGAGGGGGAGGTTTTCTCTAGTTTGACTCCCCCAAAATGAGAACATTTTCTCTGTCCTTAGCTGAGATGAAGGCGCTCGCAGGAAACTTCCTTCCACGGGGCTGCTGGCTTTGCTTAGCGTACCTCATACATATCAAGTAATTGGGCTGGCTTTTGATTGAGCAGAGGTCAGCGTCTGGCTCTGGAGTTCCATGGCTTAATGAGGAAAGAAGAGGCGAAACAGTGGCATTTTTGGTTACATGGTTGGAGAATAAGTGAGGCCACAGTGTCAGGAGTAACTTGTTAAGTAATAAAGGCCTAATAGTGTAGAGCAGAGGTGGAGAACCGAGGGAAAAAAAATGAATTATTTTTACCCTGATGGCTTTCAACCAACTCATATTTAGAATTTGGTCTTAGACACAATAAGTTTAACTAGTTTATACTTAATAACGTGTATATTTAATTTTGTAATGCATCTGTCCCAAATTGCAAAATAAGAGTGAACTTGTTGCTTATTTAAGGGACAGTGGGATAGGCTTTCCTATATGGGAAATGAAAGATTCCTGGGTCCATCATTACCCGAAGTACCAGCTGTCTACTCAGAAAGCACATGGTAGTTTCTAGCATCTAAGTGTAGCCCCTACAACTTCGGTAGTCTTTCTTTTCACATCACTCACCAAACATTATCAGTGTTTCCTTAGTGTTGTTGCCACCTTGATAGCAGAGGGCTTAATGTTTCTACATATTTTCAGAAAACTTGGCAAGACATCGGTGCTGCTAGGAGAACCGTTTGTGGCAGAGGAGGCTAATAGTTGGCAATCCGGATTGATCGGGTGACCATGGGGCTTCTGTCCATGGCCATACTAACTGGGGGTTTTCCTGTGTTTGAAGCAGAGGCAGTGGAGAGTTTATTTCTTTGGAGATACCTGTAACTCTTCTATCTTGACATACTGGATCGTGCTTCATTTCTTTTCATGGCAAAGCACACATCTTCCTAGTGGAAATCTAAAACTGGCGCCCAGATCTTCCAGGCAGACTGGACTGTGGTCTGTTTCTCAATGTGTGTGTCATATTCTGGGCTCCTGGGTGTTAGGAATTAGGAACAGATATTCAGTGGCATCTAGAGTAATAGAAAAAAATTAATGCCGAGTGGTAAATCAACAGATTTTAATTCCTCAGCGTTCATCCCTGACTTCATATCCATTCTGCTTGCAGTTCTGAGGATTAGTCAGCGAAAGTGTCAAGTAGGTTTTGCTTGTGTGTCACTCAGGTAGGGGTTTTCTTTCTTTTGGGTCTTAGTTAATATGTTTTTGTAAAACAAGTATTGCATTCCAGGTTCTACATATATATGTTTTCTTCCTTGTAAAATAGTTCGAGTTCGGAGAAAATCGAGGCGGCGATCACAGTGGGGTAAAGGAATTATTAAAAAAAGGAAAGTCAATAATTTAAAAAAAGATGAAGAGGACACCAAATTTGCAGACTATGAGAATCACACGGAGGGCAGGAAATTGCTAGAAAACGGAGAATTTGAGGTCAGCACGGACTGCCATGAAGAAAATGGAGAGGAGACTGGAGACTTGTCGATGACTAATGATGAATCATCATGTGACGTCATGGACATGGACCAGGGGCAGAGGCTGAGCGGTGGAGCGGGCACGAAAGAGAACTTCGCATCTACCGAAGAGGAAAGTTCCAACGAGTCCCTCCTCGTCCCCAGCAGCGGTTCCCTCAATCCAGGACAGACTTCTACGAAAGAGCCTTTCCTTAAGGGGAATTGTCTCAATGGCGAGGCCTCCACGGACAGTTTCGAAGGAGCCCCAGCTCTGGAGTGCCAGAACGGCAAGGCAGAAGTAGGTCCTTTCTGTAGCAACGGGGATAAATGTAGCTCCGAGCAGAAGATTCTTCTGGAGGACCAGTCAAAAGAGAAACCAGAAGCTTCTAATGAAAATCATGGAGATGATCCTGAGAAACTAGAAGCCCTGGAATGTAGCAATAATGAGAAGTTAGAGCCCGGCCCCGAGGTGGAGGTTAAAGACCCAGAACTGGATAAAGAAGGTAGAGATCATATTTTAATACATCTCCTGAAGTTTTAAACTCCAGAGTTAGTTAATTGCGTATTTTGTCTAGCCCTCAGTAACAATGGTGGCCAAAGAGCTATACCCCTTTGAAAATCTGTTTTCTAGTTTCTAGTTCCCCTACAAAAGTATGCACACACACACTCAATTTTGGTGAACATTTCCAAAGGTTTATGCTCCAGAATGCTTTGCTTTCCTGGCTGCTTACACTTGTGGCTCCCACCTGATTATCATCCCTGTTCTAATGGATTTATCACTAAAAGTTGAATACATCCACAGGTGTTCAGAAGATGGTGTTCTAACAAAAGAATTACTGGGATGGGGTGTGGGTGGGGGTGGTCTGAGATGACTTAGATTCTGCAGCAGTGTGGTGTTTTCAAGTCATGTAGACCACATTAAAGTACCACTCCTGTTCATTATAATCATGTGACTGAGCTAAGTACTTACACGATCCAACCCAGTTTTTTCACTTTTTAAATGAAACTTGAGAAGGGTGTTACTGCAGTGACTGCAGATGTCATGTATGTTAGTTGCCTCTCCTGGTACCTGGCATGTTCTGAGGAGTATGCATTCCAGTGTGCATTCATCACCAGGAGTTGAATCTGAGGGAGGTCTGGCCTAAGAGGCTCCACTGCTTTGGAGGGCCACTGGGAGAGGAAGGTGGCAGAACCCTCGCTGTCAAATTTGCCTTGTTCTCCCAGTGAGAGCACTCTGCCAGCTCCTGACCTATGGCTGTGTAACTAACTCTTTTTTAAAAACAATATACTTTATTGATATTTTTACAGAGAGGAAGAGAGAGAGAGTTAGAAACATCGATGAGAGAGAAACATCAATCAGCTGCCTCCTGCACACCTCCCATTGGGGATGTGCCCGCAACCCACATACATGCCCCTGACTGGAATCGAACCTGGGACCCTTCAGTCCACAGGCTGATGCTCTATCCACTGAGCCAAACCGGTCAGGGCATGTGTAACTAATTCTTTTAAGAAGAAGCAGACATGGGGAGTTGAGGATCTCTAGCCCCACTTTGTTTATCATTATTCTTTAGCTCATTGTGGGATGGGGTGAGTTAGAGAACTATACAATCCCATGTACATTTTCTTCTTATATGAGGCTATCTTGAAATTTTGTCTAAAAATTATGCTAAGTTGTGTGGAATATGTACTTTAGCCTGAGATTTGTATTAAGTGGAAAAAGGTTTTGCTGACAGTTTTTGAGCCCTCTAGCAGAATCAGGAAGTAGGAAGATATTCAGTCTTAGCATTCTTTTAATGGGTAAAGAGAGATGTACTGTTCTTAAATATTAGCCTTAAATAATTTTTCTTCTGTATTTAACAATAGAAAATAGTTTTAAAATCTGTATTCGAGGCGGTCATATAGACAGAACTTAAAAAATGTGTTAAGCTAAGGTTAAGTAATAAATGGGACAGTGGAAAAAGGGGAGAGATCTACATGATGCAGCAGAAAGGGTGTGAGGGGAGCAGTGCTTTTTAATACTACTTTGCTATGAGGTTTTCGTCAGCGTGGGGAGAAGGTGTAAAAGGTTCATTCGGTGATCTAAACGTGTTAAAGGTATTTGTTGTGTACAAGCTTTACCTGAAGTCCTCATTTGTAACTGTCGGGGCAGTGTACCTAACAGTGGTTTCTGATCGAATTCTCAGGCCTCTAGAAGCCAATGGATGTAATAATGAGTATCAGCATGGTCTTAGCAAAATTCCTAACAAGTGTTAATTGAACTATAAATCAAGTCTTTCATTCTAAAGGCTGTCTGAAATGTAAAATGTTTCTGATGTGTTGTGGAATATGCTTTTGAGGGCAACATTTTGATTCATTACTTACCTAAAGAGCAGGTACTGCTGAGAAGGATTTGTTTATAAAGACCTGGGGATAAGGAGGGAGAAGGGACACTCTTCTTAGTCTCATTGACATGAACCAGGTCCTGTGTAAAATTCTGGAATAGTCTAAGTTCCTCTTTGTGTTCCTTCCCCTTGGCCTCCTCTTAGAGTACCCCTACTTGGGGGAGCACAGGGCCCAGGGGTCTGCCTACCTCTACTCACTAAGTGCCTGGTGCTGTCACATGCTCAGCCACCTCACCCACCACCCCTTCCCAGCCCCCAGAACATTTTATCTCAGCAAGATTTGGGGGGAAAGTAATCAGGTTACACTAATTCTCTCTAAGCTAGGAAAGACCACTAGCCCTGGCACACCTTTAATGGATCTAGATTTTTAAGAAATAAGTGTTATAACCCAGATCACTTTAGAATAGCATTCTAGGCAGTGTAATAGGGAAAAATAAGAAATTTCAGGCAGTGTTCAGGAAAACGTTTCACATTAGGAGGCAGGTCGGTAGACAGGTTGGCCTCATTTTGTTAGTGCCTCATTTTGTAGGTAGCTTCTCTTCCAATTCCGAAAGCTCCCAATTTTAAAACGATGCCATCGCAAAGAGAGTGAAAGCTGTTTACTAGTTAGTGATTAGAGATAAAGATTGCTTTTATCTTACTTTTAGTGGGTATGTTTTATTAGATGATTGTTTAGTATGACTTGGCTTTCATAGTTGAGTTTTAGTTCTCTTTAATTTGGGTTACTTATCCTTACTCTCCCCAAAAAATAAAAAAAAAAATCATTTATCGCTGACACTGTTATTCCAAAATCAGTACATTCTTATTCCAAAAGGGACTTATGGCGGATAAATGAGTTTATTGTTGGCTAAGCCTAATTCTTCTTAACTTTTACTTGCTGCAGTGCATTCTTTTTTTCTCAATTGTAGGTGCTTCTAAAGTAAAGAAATATCGTAAATTAATTTTAGAACAGGCAAAAGCCTCGACCCTGGAGCTGGTTCCAGAAGAGCCATCCGAGCCTATGCCACCTCTTATAGTTGATCATGAGAGACTGAAGGTAAGTTTAGTTTTAAATGAACAGAAGGAGATTTAAATATGTTTTGTAGGCTACTAAGTAAAACTAGTTTTGATCATTTTTTTCTTTCTTTATTGAGTAAGGTAATACATATGTGTCCATTACCCCCCCCCCCCACACACACATGCCCTCCCCCCTCCCCCCCCCCGGTGTCTGTGTCCATTTTTTGCTTTAACTAGGAACATACGTGCTTTAGGGCTTCTAGTAAAGAGTTATGACCCTGGCTGGGTTACTCGGTTGGTGGAGCATTGTCCTATGTACCCAAAGCTTGTGGGTGTGATTTCCAGTCGGGCACATTCAGGAGGCAGTCGATGGATATTTCTCTCACATCAGTGTTTCTCCTCCCTCCTTCCTTCCCGCTTCTCTAAGAGTCAATAAAAAAAAATACACATATCCTTGGATGAGAATTAAAAAGAAAAGAGTTATGTATGCTTTGTGGGGTTTAGAAAAATGAGAATTATCTTGGTTATAAACTAAGCCCTAGAATCTTCTAAACTCAACGTCAGTGTTACACCTGTGTCTATTACCTAGCATTGAATATATAATTGTTTCAGTTTGAATAGTGAAATCAAACTATTGTTTTTCTAATTTTTCTTAGAAATTGCTTGATTTGTTGGTAGATAAAAGCAACAATCTGGCAGTTGATCAACTTGAGAGATTATATTCTCTTCTTAGTCAGTGCATCTATCGTCACCGCAAAGATTATGACAAATCACAACTTATTGAGGTAAGTGCCTGGTTTATCTGTGGAGCAAACACATAAGTGCTTTCATGTGTCCAGAGGAAATGTTATTTTAGTCTAGATCTTTTGTCAGGTAACTGAAGAATGTTTTGAAGAATTAAGATTAGGAGAGTCAATAAAAGTTATAGTTTGAAGAACAAAGTCTTTCGTACTATTTTGTCTCAGGACAGAAAATAATCTGGGATTTTTTTGTTTATCAAAACACAGAAATTCATGGTTCTGGGTTGACACCAAATAGCAGGTGACAATTCTCCCCTCCCTTGCTTATCACTGAGTAGGTGTATCATGCAGGCTTGTTGAATGTGGGTGTGGCCACTCCATGTCTCCAGTGCTCCTCCAGGCAGCCACTGCTCATTGAAAGGAGTTGACATGGGAAAAAAAAAAAAGAAATAAAGAGGTTGACATGGGCACTGGGACCTATTGGCCATCCAGTTAATGGTTAGAAGGAAACTTAAAAGTCATTTCATTTAATTAGATTTAGTTCTGTAAAATACCCATGTGAAGGAGTAGTTGTCCTTTGCTTAGATACGTTAGCGGTAAACTATTCCATTTCTAAACTACTTTTGGCCATAAGAAAGTTCTTTCTTATAAATATGAACTGATATCTGTGTTCATATAAATTACATCATGAAGCCACACTTCTGCTTTTTGAGTTCATCTGAGTAAATGTAGTCCCTCATTTACTCATTAACTGGCTAAATGATTTAATTAGACCATTTTTGCTCAGTTGCCTGTTAGTTTGTTTACCTGGTGATCTAGTTATTAAATATTTACTAAGGATCTGCAGTTCCAGATACTGTGCTTGGTGCTGGGGATGCAAACATTAAGACAATATCTCTGCTCTCTAGGAGCTTTTCTAAAAGAGTAAGGATTTATATGTGAAGGAAGTGATTATTTTATATATGTAATAAAGAATACTGATTAGGCTTGAATCAAGTAAGAGATTGTAATCACATTGTCACATTTTTATGAATTTATACTGTCATTATACAATATTCTATCTAATAAAAGGGTAATATGCAAATTTGCCGTCACTCCGTCACAAAGATGGCAGCACCCATAGCCACAAAATGGCAGCGTCCAGTGCCCTCGCCCTGTTGGAGTCCCCCAGTCCTGGGGAGGCAGCTCCTGAGAGCAGGCAGTGTGAGCGGCCTGGCGGATGCTTGCTTCATCGCCGTGGCAATGAGGCCAGCGTCCCCACCGTGGTCGCAGAGAGCCTCTGAGCAGTGGGCGTGGAGCGGCCAGACCCCACAGAGAGCAGAGAACCACGGGGTAGGCGTAGCCATCAGGGCTCCCGGATTGGAGAGGGTGCAGGTTGTGCTGAGGGACCCACCCCCCGTGCACAAATTTTGTGCACCGGGCCTCTAGTCTATATATCTAAAAGGCTGAGAGACCAGCTGATCAGCAGGTAGGTACGATGCGCACTGCCCTCTTACGTTCCGGGACCCCTTGAGGGGGACCACACTCACTCATAGACACCCTTTGAGCTGTGGCCCCAGTGTAGCCAGCCGGGAAGGGACTACAGGAGGTTAGCTCCAGGGTGTGTCCAGCCTGTCTTGCCCCGCTGGCCACCTTCTAATTAATTTCCTTTCAATGTGCATGAATCTGTGCACCGGGCTTCTAGTACAGAAATAATAGGAAAGCACAAATGAGAAAATAAAACATCCCCCGTATTATCCCACCTAGAAGAAACTTAGTGCTAATCTTTTGGAAAAATTTTCGTCCTTTAAAAAAAAATGTATAGATGTACATGATGTGTATAAGCATGTGCATATAGATTTTTAAATTGGGAGCATAGTGTATATTATGTTCTATAACCTGGCTTTTTTCCTAACTAGGTAAAAAACATTTAGCAGGAGTGATTTTGGTTGTTCATATAGAGCATTGGTTCTCAACCTTCCTAAGGCCGAGACCCTTGCATACAGTTCCTCATGTGGTGGTGACCCCTAACCATGAAATTTTGCTACTGTTACGCATTGTGATGTAAATCTCTGCATTTTCCGATGGTCTTAGGCGACCCCTGTGAAAGGGTCATTCGACCCCCAAAGGGGTCGCGACCCACATGTTGAGAAACGCTGGTATAGAGGAACTTTTTGATCAGATTATAATCCGTTAGTTTAGCCTACTCTACAGAATATAGACTATACTATCTTTGGAGGTGGACAACTAAATGTACTAGGTATATTTGATAATTGCCCATCAAAATGAGATGTGTGGGGTGGAGTTCTTTACCTTTTTCCTTATTCCAGGACTTCTTTGTTCACATTGAAGCCTGATTAGCTGAAAAGGGTTGGATCCTCTTCAGCAAGGAGACATTCTCCAGTGTGGCACTCGGAGCCCTGCTATCTGGGGGCCTTCGTCAGAGAGAGGAGGGGAGGGGGGGTCTATGGCACAGTCACCAGTCAGTGGCGTTCTTAGTGGTGGTGAGGGCAGTGACTCCTGGCTCTCACCCCCCCCCCCCCCTCCAGCTCTGACTGAATGAATAGCAGTGGAGTCAGGGTGTGTTCTACTTGGGGTACAAGTTTCACTATACTTAACGCATCCATTTTGTTCTGGGTGTTGGTTGAATGTAACGAGTAAGAAAGGGCTCAGGCTCTGAGTGAGGCTACCTGCCTTCATGTTATGATTCTGCTACTTATTAGTTGGCAAATTATCTAAATGTACAAACTTCTTAGCACAATATCTGTAATCAGTACTCGTTGGCTGTTAACGAGTGTCGTCCTCATCAGCCTACATGTAAAATGGGAGGCATTTGGAAGTGTCTGGGCAGATAGTCTTATAGAGCAGCTTTGGTATTGTAATCAGAAAAATACTTTTAAAGCTTAACCTGTATCTAAAACGCTTTAAAAAGTTAAAGTAAATTTCCCCATAATGTGTCCTTCCTTTAGTAGATGACATGTATTTTTTTTTCTCTTACAGGAGATGGAAAGAACAGTTCATACATTTGAGACATTCCTATGAACTTTTCAAGACGAGTGGTTTATCCTCTCCAATCTGCTCTCGACCGAGCAGTCTTCTGAGCCATTCAATTTCAAATTGCACCAATCGCGGGCAGAGCCTCGGTGTAAAGTGCTCTCTCTCTCATTCTCTCTCTGTTGAATTTGGTGCTATTGTCTCAGGTACCTGAAACCAACCAGCCTACAAGAACCAAACAGAACTCAGAAACGCGTTGTATTTTCCCCAAGAAAAGATACAACCCACGGATGGGAGACTTCGGTGCTACAGAAACTGCTCTCACTTCTGCTCCTCTGTCCGCGCGCTCTCTCGGAGACTTCTCTCTCGCAGGAGCAGGCCAGACACAGGAAACTGGATCCAGGGGCAGTTCTAACTGTTGAGTTGTTGAAACAGTGGGCAACCTGTTCTATTTTTTCTCTTTTCTACCCCTTTGGTCATATTTGTTTCTATTTTTTCCTCTGGGTAACGGACTGAAACCTGCTTAAGAGTTGGCTATGGTGTATTCTGATGGGAAACTGAAGAAACTGGATGAAATTAGATTCGGCTCTTTAGAACTGCCTTTAATGTGCCTTTTTATTCATTTGAGAAAGATAAGGCTAAACAAAAGAATGGGCTTGTTTGTAGCAAGTGAATTAGAATTTTTTCTTTGGTCACAACCTTAAAAATGTTTGATACTCTGTGTCATGAAGAGGCAACCAGTGTTTTGTATAAAATGCCTATCTTGTTTTCAGAACTCAGTCAAGATACTTGGTGTGCCACATAATATATTAAAAAGGTAAGTTTTCCCGAATGGTCTGTTTCTGTTTTAAAAACATATATAAGACAAATACAGAAAGAATCCACAGTCCACGAAAACACACACCCACTTTTCGGTATTGCTGACAGTGATGACCAGAAATAAACAGAGAGCAGACATTCTTTCTTTCTTCTGTCAGAGCAATTTACTAGTTATTTATGTTTGAGTTCCCAGAGAATGATTTTCATGTACAGTAAATTGGTACTGTTTTGTTTTAAAGCCAGGGCTTGCCAAATGGACAGAAAGAGAGGAATTTGTCAGAAGCTTCATAAAATTCACTTTCTATATGCGTAGCTGCCAGTGAGCTGTGGGGAGGCTCTTGGAATAACAGTATTAAGTGTTGAAATCCCTTACCCTCAGCTTAACCTTCTCACAACCGTTCATTTCGATTGGAACCCGTTCTGGATCTTGTTGAATGATTTCTGTGAGTCGTACTTACCTAGAATTAATTATGGGTCACGAGTTTTACACAACTTTCTATAAATTTGGGGGAGACAGTCGAGGCAGGTGCAAAGAGGCAAAAGGGAGTGCAGTGACATTTTTTTATCAGATGATTTTTAAACAAAAAAGTAGGAAATTTTGACAAGTTGGCTTGATACCTTCATTCTCCGTAGCTGTTAGCTGCAGGCGTGTCTTTCCAGTATATGCAACACATGTACTTTGCGTTTTAATTAGAGCAAACGGTCTTGGACTACTGCAGAGACCCTGAGCTACCTCAGCTTTTTGTATTTTAGTTTCCAGCAGTGTTTACAGGTCCTGTAATCACTTCGCCGCCGCGGACACGCCGGAGCTAAGGTACTTTCTCCGCCTGGCCATGCGGGCGCTGGATGCCAGCGCGGGCGCGGGCCGCGGGCTGCTGCGGTAACCCCCAGCGCTTCTTTGCATCAGCAGAAACGTTTCACACCTCCCGGTCCTTGCTTTGTGTTTTTTGACAAATGCCACTTGTTTTCTATCTACCGAGTCTAAATTTTTCCTAATACTCAGTTGGTCATCTAATTCAAGATGCTACCCATGTAGACACACTGTATTTTTAAGGTGGGCAAGTGCGATTAACGATGAACCATTTTAAAGGGGAGGTTATTTGAAACCTCTGATTTGATTATTGGGAGAATTAACATGCTTTCTTTAGTATTTATTACCATCATGCCAGTTCAGACTATTTTGCTGTCTTAATACATTAGCATTTTGTATTTTGATGGGAATTGTTACAGAATTTAAAGATTTGATGAAGAAATAAGATGTAGCAGATTTTTTGTAGCAAGTTTCTGGTAAAAGGGTTTTTTGCAAGTCTCAGGTTCTTGCTGCACTATTTTTTTTTAAATATTTATTCCAGTTACTCTAATTCAGAAACATTCTGTTCAAGTAACAGCAGCACTTGTGAAAGGAAAAGTGAAAAACGCACATGTTGTTAGTAAGTTCCTAAATTTGTACCAGTTTATCAAGATTTTAGCCATCAGTGAGTTTGACGAGGAAATTCATTTACGTTCAGCATTAAAATGCTTCCAAAAGATCAGATTTTTAAAAACCTTAACCTAACACAGACGCAGACATAGGAGGCAGCCTCGGTGTGAGAGGCACTGCCGCTTTGAACAGCTGAGGTCTGAGAGGAGAGCCAGTCAGAGGCCACGGGGAGAGAGAGGGGATCAGCTCCCGTCTTCCCCCCCCACAAAACACACCATCTCAGTTCGCTGATTCTGCACACATCCGCTGGCTCCGGTTCAAAGCAGCTTGTGAAATTATCCAAGTGGACTCGATTCTGTTCACCTTCCTGTAAATCCTTAATTTTTGCATTGGCAAGAATATGTACAAATTGACCTCTGTTCTTATTTCCTATTGTGAGCATTATAAGTGACTGGCTCCCGGGTCCCGGCTGCTCCCAGATCGATGAAATGTGGCTGCGGCCCAGCCCGCCGGTAGCGAACGCGCGCTGCGGGGGCCGCGGGAGCCGCCGGGAGAGAGGGAGCCGCACGAGGATGGAAACTGATGGCTGTGGAATTAATTGTGTTTCTGAGCTTGAATCTCACCTGTGATTAATTTGTTTTGTGTTGCTCCATGTCCTCTCATGACTTGATTTCTCTCATATGCCAATGTGTGTGTAGGTCGACTGGATTCTGTTTTTAGGGCGTGGGGTCCGGATAGCCTTCCACTTTTCGATTAAGTTGGTTCAGCTATGGTGCTATTCAGTATCGTCCGTGTCGGGTCCCGTAGCTGAATGCCATTGTCGTTATAATTATCATTTGTAATCACATTGTAAGCTTGAATTTGGGCTTGTACCTGCATCTTTTGTATTTTGTACATTCGGTTGTTTAGACTTTGGGAGTCATTTTTTTGGTTTCAAGTCATGTGTGTCTACTTTGTAGGTTTAAGTAGACTTCATCACCAGGGTCTCTTTTTGGGTTCGTAGTTTATTTAGAATTGTGCTAAATTGATGTTTTGCATTTGACTTCATCTTACATTAGTTCGAAGTAAATTATTTAATTTTTGAATTCTGGAATTTTGAACATTTACTGTAATTTGTAATATAACTGCTGTGAAATACTTGAATAAAGATGACAAGAAAAACACGTCTTTCTGTAGCGTAATCATGATTCCTTTTGGCTGCAAATACACTAGTCCTTTTCATGTATTTTTCAACTAGGGCATCCAAATTTTTTTTTTTAAAGTTTCAGTAGCCCTCAGTATATTTTGGCAGCCTTTGGCATATTTTAGCCAAAGAACTTTGTATTAAGAAAGTGTTGTTTTAATTTAAGTTGAATATTGTCTAAAATTTGTTGTGTAGAAGCAAGTGGATTACTTCTAAAACTTGTTTTTCCAGTGAAAAGACGATGCTACAGTAGACAATTGGGGGGGGGGAGTATGGTTTACTTATTTTACAGTGTTTTTCCTTGGAGCGTCACGCAGTTGTCAGTACACTCCGAACAGTACGTGGGATTTAGCTGCGGAGGGAGCTTTCATACCGGAATTTGAAGGCTTGTTGCTTCCTGTGAATAGAAAGTTCTGGCGTTTCACGGCCCATGTTTCTGCTGTCTGCTGTGAAACCTTCCTACCTCCCATGATTAGTATACTAATCTTCTTCCATACACATGTCGACTTCCCTTTTAATCACAGTAAAAAGGAGCCGGTTGAATTTGAATAAGACTTCTTTATTGCAGATTGTATCATTTTTACTTTTGGCTGTGCGTATACAGGGGTACCTTAGAGATATTGGGGTTTCATTCCAGACCACCGTGATAAAGCCAAGTATTACAGAAAATTAGGCTTATGAGTTTTTTGGTTTCTCAGTGCATATAAAGTTTTGTTTATATACAATAGTCTACTAAGTATACAATAACATTATGTCTAAAAAAAAACAGCATACATAACTTAAAAATATTTATTGGTGCCTGGCTGATGCGGCTCAGTGGGTTGAGCATTGTCCCAGGCATTGAAAGGGCTCTGGCTTGATTCCGGGTCAGAGCACATGCCCAGATTTCAGGCTCCATCTTTGGGAGGGGACATGCGGGAGGCAACCAGTCTATGTTTCTCTTTCACATCCATGGTGTTCTCTCTCTCTCTCTCTCTCTTTCTCCTCTTCTCCCTTCACCCCCCCCCCCATCAATAAAAACTTATTAAATATGCTTTAGTGCTAAAAATGCTAACCATCATCTGAGCCTTCAGTGAGGTGTGATCTTTTTGCTGGTGGAGGGTCTAAACATTCAATTTGTCGAAAACGCAGTATCTACAAAGCACAATAAAGTGAACTCAACAGAACGAGGCATGCCTGACTATCCAAAGGCTGATAGTGATAACCCTGGGAAACAGATTTGAGAAATTGCGTTTAAATGTTTAGATAAGGAATTTATAGCTGCATTTGGGTCTCAGTGGAGTTTTTAGGGCTCTGGAGATGAAGTTGGATGCATTTGTCCAGCTTTCCTTTCCATGGGATTCCACGTTACTGTCAAGTGAAAGGCTCATCTTTACATGTCTACTTCATGTTATCCCTGTGCCCTAGCAACTGCGCAGTTACCTGTTGGCTTTCTGAAACTATTCATTCCCTCCGTTACACATACGGTGATGGGACTTGGATGTCGTGGGCACCATGCGAGGCACATCCGATGTGTATGTTCTCTGTCTGTAGCTTGGAGCCCGCTAGGGAAGGCTGGTGCATGTAAGCGCTGTGAGAGGGACACAGCCTTGCTCAGAGTTCTGAGAAGAGAACTGAGTTACTCCTTTAGGAACGGGGAGAGAGAGAAGGTTTTAGAGGAGAGTTGACGTTTTATTTGTCCTTTGCCTCTTTTGGGCTTTTAGTGTCTGGCCCCACCTTACCACAGCTTTCCCTTGGTGTTTGGGACCCTTATGTCACATCATAGCACTTTATTCACACAGCCACTCTGCAATATCTTTATCTTCACTCGTTCAGCGCTCGCTAATGGCTGGACTCAGATTCACTTCCCGCGTCACTTACGTTTCAGGGCTCTTAGCGAATCGCTTTGTGTCTTTTGTGCAGCACCTTCCGTTGTAATCAGTGGGCGAGAGGATAGACTCGCTCAGTCTTAACCAGAACCTGATGCGGCTTATTTCTTGGTAACTTTGGGAAAAGTCCCGTCTCTCCTCCTCCTCTTTGTCAGCAGGCATCACCTGCTTTGTTTTATTAACTTTTACGTTCTTTCTAGTTTAGGGTACATTTGTAAGATGATTTTACCTAACCCTTCCCTGAGTCGTTTCACGCCCTTCATGCGTTTTTCTGGTCCTGGTCTGTATCGCTCTTGCATTCCCCTGTCCCTGTTCCGTGTCCTCTGGCTTGTTTGGAAGTGGCAGGTCCCAATTTGCAACGTTTGCAGGCGTGTCTTCTGGAGGCTGTGCCCGCTCAGAGGGCAGCTTTTGTCTTCTCCCTGTAAGGTGTTCATAGGGATCTCCCCTCAGTCCTCGCTGCTCGTGTCTGTGTGAAATTCCACGCTTTCGGAAGGAAGCCGGAAGCTCACGGCTCTAGAGCTCAGAGCTCGCTCTTCTGTTACGTCTGTGAAGAGTTGAAAGGCCTGACCGCCTACTTTCAGGAATCTACTGACTTGGTTCCCCTCCCCGCTGTATTCTGCCTCCCTCCCTCCCTCCCTCCCCCTCTCTCTCTCTCTCTCTCTCTCTCTCTCTCTCTCTCTCTCTCTCTCTCTCTCTCT
>PVJN01009643.1:0-22551 GCA_004026805.1 Lasiurus borealis | reverse complement strand
CAGGGCCGGGTGCTGTTCTCCACCGGCCCCCACCTCACCCCAGCTTCCCAGGACATCCCTGGGGGACCCTTAATTCCAGTGGATGCCAGAGACTCTCCTCTGTTCCTTCCTGGTTGCCTGGGCTCCTAGTGTCTATGGTTGGCTGCCACCCGCTCCGGGTTTGACGTTCCGGAGATTCCTTGCTATTTAGACGTTACCTGTGAGCCCTAGAGTTTCTCATGCTGACTTCTCTGCTTTTTAATGGGAAATGCAGGGTGATTAAAAAATCCACACCTGTCATTGCCACCATCCCATCCCTCATTACCTCGATGAGAGGTGTGCGCTGCTACGAAGAGTGAAGGCTTCTGGGTGGGAGGCCTCAAGGGGAGGATGAGGTTGAGGATACTCATCGGGAGGGGAAGGGTGCTCGCAGGGCGGGCGAGAAGGAAGGAGGGCGGGGGGGAGGGGGGACCACATATTAGCGGTGGGCCAGCCTTTGTGAATGTGACTGCAGGTGTCAGGAAGGCGGCCGTTGGATCAGGGCCACGGGGAGGGCTGTGGGTGTTGCTGTAGGTGGCACTGAGGCCCCAGCGTGTTTAGAGAAGCGGTTAAAAGAAGTGTCCGTGTCAGACACAGTGTCATGCATTTGGTCCCTACAAGGTATTAAACTCTGTGGAGTGTCTGATTTCTCCCCAAACGGAAAATCAGTGAGCAGCGCTCTAAAACTATATATTGTCATGGGATCTCAGGAGCCACGGTAAAACCAAAGGCTTAACAAACTTCGGACCGAGTTTTCTTAAAAAGCACGTGACTAGCCCACGTCAGGTGCGTATGGCTCTCTGCATGCTGCACTTTCCTAACACTCACTGCGGATTTTGATATGAGAGGGCATTATTTGTCAACATTGTGTGTCCTTACTTTCCTTATAGCTTGACATGTTTTGAGAAAGTGTTGGAAATTAATGACAGTTTCTATTTTAGCACTTTCATGAATGTAAAGCTTTTTAAACAAGATTTTGCAAACAGAATGTGTGCGTGTGTGGTTTATTTTTTAAGCAACTGTGGCCCTATCTGGTTGGGCTCTGTGGATAGAGCGTCAGCCTGCGGACGGAGGGGTCCCGGGTTTGATTCCAGGGGTTGCAGGTTTGATCCCGAGCAGGGGGCATGCAGGAAGCAGCTGATCAATGATTCTCTCTCATCATTGATGTTTCTGTCTCTCTCTCCCTCTCCCTTCCTCTCTAAAAATCAATAAAAAATATATTTTAAAAAATGAAGGAAATATGACAGCCCACCAGTAACATTATACGTGATCTGTTACCGAAATAAAGGGTATTTGTGGTAGGAAGTCTCAGGTTCCTTCAAGCAGTTAAAGGTGACAGGAAGCTGTCTGCTCCGTAGCTCACCACGGCTCAATAAAGAGATGTCTTTAATAAGATTGTTTAAAATGGAGATCGTAGCAAAAGAAGGAATAATTGCCTGTCATGCTCTAAGAAAAACCACTTCACATCTTGGGGATATTTCTTTACACCAATTTCCACGTTTTTTGAACTTACATATATCTTCAGAAAAAAAACCCAGCAAAAGATCTTATTATTAAAAAGCGTTTTTTCTCTCCACATAGTTAAGATCTGATAGTTGCACTTGATGAAATGTCATCTCACTATTAACACAAGTAATAAAGGAAATAGAATATCTTTGTTTTACTATGATATTTTCATAAGAATACTGGAATGTGAAAATTTTCGCATTTTGAATATCAATGGGACAGTCATTGGTTTTTCTGTTCTTTACTTGCTGAGAAGATCGTCGTGTTAAGAATCAAGTCCAGAAGGCAGGAGCCTTTCCAGAAAATGCCAGGCCCCTCTTTCGCAGCCCTCGTTGGTAGCTGGTTTGGGTATTTTAGTTTTTGTGTAGAGCAGATATTAGGAAATGGTTTATTTCACACACACACACCCCCATTTTTTAAATAATAAGTGTAAATACAGATGCTAAGGACTTTGGGGGACTTAGGAAATTATATTTTTCTATATTCAGAAGAAGGATTTATTTGACTAAATACTGATTTTCTTTCTTCTGCTACAATGTGAAAATGTATAAATTTTTCTTAAAGATTGTGGCTGAAGATGAAGTCAGATGTCTTGACCCCAGAATCCCAGGTGATTATTTGAGCTTGTATCACAATTTAGAAGAGAAGTTTCCAAATAAGTTTTGCAAAAACACTGCCTCGTGCATCCACTTCGGCAAAGTTAGGATGAGTGGCAGCCTGTTTTTGACTCTGAGAAATCGGAGAGTAAAGAAACCTGTTTAATTTTGTTAAACTCAGTATCCCCCAATTTTATTTAGTCTCAAGACCTTGTATACAAATGTTTGTTGCAGCGTTATTCCTCATAGTTCAAGTGAGGAAGTAACCTACTGTCCATCGACTGAGAATGGACATCCTAAATGGATCCATTTTTTTTTTACAGAGAGGAAGGGATAGAGAGTTAGAAACATCGATGAGAGAGAAACATCGATCAGCTGACAACCAAGGTATGTGCCCTTGACTGGAATCGAACCTGGGACCCTTCAGTCCACACGCCGACGCTCTATCCACAGAGCCAAACTGGTTAGAGCAAATGTATCCATTTGGATACGTGTCCATTTTATATCCCGGTCCAGTGTAGTAGTATTTGGCTATAAAAAGAAGTGAAGTATTGATACACGGTACCACATGGATGAAACTTGAGAACACTCCGCTGAGCGAAAGAAGCCAGAGAGAAGAGACCACGCCCTGCCTGGTCCCATTTATAGCAGCTGCCCACACAGGCAGCCCCAGAGGCAGCACAGAGACCAGTGTTTGCCGGGGGCTGGGGCCGGGGAGAGGGTGTGACTGCCGATGGGTACCGGTTCTTTTCGAGATGACGAAAGTGTCCCGAAATTAGTGGTGAGGGCTGCTCAAACCCGGTGAGCTGTACACTTCAAAAAGGTGAATGTTACCCTGTGTGAGTTATATATCACCAAAGCTGTTACTTTAAAACCGAGAGGCCTGGGACACGAAATGTGTGCACGGGTGCAGTCCCTAGGCCTGGCTGGCGATCGAATTGTGAGTGTCTGGCAGGGAAGGCAGGTCCCAGCTGACCTGTGGGCCCTCGGCCGCACCTGATCCCCGCTCGCACTCAACGTGGCTGGCGCTGCCTGCTCACCTGCTCCATCCTCCTGCCAAGGTCCCGCTCTTGTTCTTCACTGCCGCCTGCTGCCAGCACCGCATTGCTGACGCCCGCCATGTTCCGTGCCGCCCCCTTGTGGTCAGAGCAGGTCATTGCGAGCGGCCGAATGACCGCCCGAGGGGACCAGTTGCATATTAGGCTTTTATTCTATAGGATAACCACCGGAGAGGCCATGGCCACAGCCACGGTGAGGAGTGATAGGGCTGGAAGCAAGGCACTGTGGATGGAGAGGTGCTTGGGGGAAGCAGGAGTGAAATCCAGACGATAACTGGGTTTTGAGGAACAGGCGGCCTGGTCCCCAAGCCTCCTCTGCTGCACCGGTTTGCACTGGAGCCGCGGCCAGCGTCCCAGAGATGGAGGAACTCCGTGTGCACAGCAGGGGAAGCTGCTTAACGAGGACGCCTGCTGCTTCATCATCGAAGGCTGCAGGCCTGGGTGGAGCACCTGCAGAGCCGTGGCCTCGTCTTCCTGCGGTTCATCCCAGAAGCACGTTCAGGCTGCCGGTGGAGTCCGGGGGACCTGTCACTACGCATCCGTGTTCTGGGGGCGCAGGAGGACACGGCCCTGGCCTGCAGGGAACGTGGTCTGATTCATCGGGTCTGAGCCGCTCAAAGGCTGTGCCCTCGGCTCTCCAGAGGAAAGACCCCAGGCGACCTGCCGGATGCTAGGGGGCAGCGGAGCGCCTGGATGATAAACTTGGGGAGGAGAGTGCAGGGTTTGGGGTGACCTCGTTTCTGCTCTCCTGTGGGCGAGGCAGACTCCTTGGAGTTGGGTCCTTCCCCGTGTGAGTGAGCTCCTGACCCAGGTGGGAAAACACGTTTTTCTTTTCCTCAGAGATCAGCAGCTTCTAACTGTATTATTAATAAGCAGTAAACGTCACGGCACACAAAGAGCGCCTTCCCAGTAGTAACAAAAACTCTAAAATGACAGGATTAAGCTTCAAAAAGAATATATAGCACCTCTCTTACAACAGACTTGTTTCGATGTCCATACCTCAATCTAGAGATTGTGGGAGTGTTTTTGAAAAACAGCATTTTAAAAACGATAGGATGAGGCTTGCCATGGAAACATCACGATTTATTCTGGAAGGGCTAGAGGCCCGGTGCATGAAATTCGTGCCAGAGGAGGCTTGCCTCCCTCCACCTGCTGGCACCCACTTCACTCAGATGCCCAGGCCCTGGCTTTCGTCTGGAAGGACATTCGATCTAAGGAGCATATTACGCTTTTATTGTTATGGGTCTTAGGATAAAAAGAGAAGCAATAAGACCAATGGATGAATAGATGCCACACACGTCTGAATCTATGGGGATAATACAAGAGGAAGCTGCTATCTCCAATCACAGAGATTAATTAGGAAGAGCAGTGTGTGTGTGTGTGTGTGTGTGTGTGTGTGTGTAGGAGGAATGTTTGAGCTCTACTTTATAGCCTACCAAAAACATGGCAGGAGAGTGGGTTTAAGAAGGAAACACAAAAAATAGGTTAAATGTAAATACAAAGGAATTAAAAATATATACTCAGGATAAAGGAAGCATTTCAAAACTACAAAAGCTAGATTGGACTACATAGTAATTTAAGATTCTCTACAATGAAGGACAAAATTTACAACACAAGTGATGAACTGGGAGAAGATATTTACCATATATATATATATATATATATATATATATATATATATATATATATAACTGAGAAAGGGTTAGTAAAGGTCCTAAGATATAAAGAGATCCCCATAAATAAAACACAACCCAGTGACAGATAAAACACAACAAGCTGGCAAAGGATGTAAATAGGAAATTTACAGCTAGAAGTACAAGAGGCCAAACCATATTTCTCATCTGGGATGATAGGCAAAAACATCTTAAGGGTTGAACATTGTAAGGGTTGCCAATATTTAGTATCGGTGAGGCTGTGGGGGAGTGAAACTACCATACACGCAGCTGAGCAGGCAGGATGATACTAGTGCAGTGGTACCTCGAGATACGAGTGCCCTAACATGCGAGATTTTTGAGATACGAGCCGTCGAGCGAGCGATTTTTGCTTTGAAATACGAGCAACATTTCAGATAGGAGTAATCTCGCGGATCGGCCGGCTGCACACAACCCACCAGTTTACCGCGACTCGAGCGTCTCATAGTTTCCCACACCTCAAGGTTACGGAACGAAATAAACTCGTATCTCGAGGTACCACTGTACATGCTTTTAGAGCAATGGGGTGGTCTGCCTTATAGCGGAGCGTGCTCAGAAGCTGGGGAAGCCCGTTAACCTGTCTCCTGGGGTGCCGAGGCCAGGATGTGCCCTTCGGGGTGCAGATGGTGCAGCCAGAGCCCGTGTATTCTCCCCCGGACTCTCCCAGGCCGGGGTTCCGAACTCCTTAATAGCTCATTGCATTGGAAGGCTCACAGGAGTTTCAGGAGAGACAGCAATAGGTCTTTTTCGTGGGCTCTATTACCCCCTCCTTCCTCCCCACCCCAAGTTTCCTGGGTGGAGCCAAGCCAGAGGAAGCCAGGTGTCGCTGGGACTCAGTAGGCATTCCTGAACTTGCCGCGTCTAAGCCAGCTGACCGTACCCTCTCAGACCTCTCTCTAGTTCAGGCTTCTGAGGAGGGATGGCAGGAGGGAGGAGCCTTAGTTGTGGAGGCTGAAGAGCCACACAACTGCTGATGAGAGGCCTGGTGATGCCACACAGGCCCTCCGGGGGGCGTGCCTGGTGGGGCCTGAGCACTGACGGCCCCAGACCCATCCTCGGCCTAACCTGCGGCCTCCCCTGCGCAGGGGCGCCATCCTCTGAGGATGGTTAGAGGATTCAGCGTGATGATGCCCGGAGGAGAGGGGCCTGGTGTAGCCAGGACTGCATAGTCACTTACCTTTTCCCACATCATTTCCTCCGAAACAGTGAAGACGTGACCTGTGCCTTTTAGGGTGAGGGAAGGGTGCAGTGAGATAATTTATTATATAAATATGCCGAGGCTTCATTAGAGGAGACCTTCTGAAGGATGTTGGTCACGCACTCAGGGTTTTAGCACTCACACATCATCCTCGTGGAGAAAGAGAGTTGTCCCTCCTCCCTCTTTTCCTTTTCATCTTATCTGATCTGAGATTAAGTGTTGATGTTCTTTTTTTCTCCCATGCACTGAAAGAGATAATTCCCAAGCCTTTAGTTTTTTTTTTTAAACAATCTTGTTTATTACTGGCGGTCACTTTCTTATATGTCATTCTTTGTGGTTTTATTCTGAACCCTCACTTTGCTGCTGGTGCCCGGAGGAGGAAATAATCTTTGACAGTTCCTTAGGTGGTAGGGGAAAGATTGCTTTTGGCAACCTCATTCCCCATTCAAAAAAAACAATATATTAGAAAAACAGCCAAAACCGGTTTGGCTCAGTGGATAGAGCGTCAGCCTGCGGATTGAAAGGTACCAGGTTTGATTCCAGTCAAGGGCATGTATCCTGGTTGCGGGCACATCTCCAGTGGGGGGCGTGCAGGAGGCGGCTGATCGATATTTCTAACTACCCTCTCCCTCTGTGTAAAAAAATCAATAAAAAAAAAGTGCCATCACTTTATATACATTTTAGAAGGAAGGAGGTGGAAGAAGAATGGCCCACCATCCCACTGGGACAACGAATGGTGGTTTATGACTGAACCTGTCTCTGTGCTGTAAATACTTTACGCATCTTTACACACATGCCTGCCGTAACCACAGTCGTGCACAATGCGTATCTTGCTTTTCTTGCTCGGCTCGTGTGTTCTATGTGGCCGCCTGGCTTTGCTGCCGTCTCGCAGACAGTGAGGTCCCCAGCTGTACATGCTCAGCACGGGCCTGACAGGTGTGAGCATTGGTAGATGGCAGAGCCCGCCATCCTCAGTCTACGTTACTGCCTAGGGGTGCCCCGACCGGGATTTCCCTGGTCGGTGGTCCTCAGGCTTTTGAGAGCCGGCACTTGCCACGTGGCTTCTGAAAAGGGCCATTTCCGCTCACAAAGCCCTTGGCATGCCTTAAAGTGACACCAGTCCTCCAGGTCCCCACCCACATCCCCTCTCCCTCCCCCCCTTTTTTAAAAAAAATATTTCTTTATTGATTTCAGAGAGGAAGGAAGGGAGAGAAACATCAATAATGAGAGAGAATTGTTGATTGGCTGTCTCCTATCATGTCCTCTACCCTCCCCCACTGGGAATCGAGCCCACAACCTGGGCATGTGCCCTTGGCCCAAATCGAACCTGGGATCCCTTGGTCCGCAGGCCGACACTCTATCCACTGAGCCAAACCGGCTTGGGCAAGTTCAGCGTTGGTGAGCAGATTTGGCAGGTCAAGGTGTTTCTCATTATTTTAAGCGTCTCTGTTTAGAAGACGACCACTGTTGAACCAGTGTTGAGTGTTTACTCGCAATGTTTTCCCCTCGTGGGGTTTCTTTATGACCCATTTCACAGTCGGAACCACTTACAATTTTCTTATTGAATTTCATGGGCCCTTAAAGAGAGACATTAGTCCTTCGTCGCAGGAACTGCCAGTATCTTTCCTGACTGAGTCTTGTTTTGGCTATGTGTGTTTTTTTTTTAATTTATTTTTATTTTTTATATATTTTATTGATTTTTTACAGAGTAAGGGAGAGGGATAGAGAGTTAGAAACATCGATGAGAGAGAGACATCGATCAGCCGCCTCCTGCACTCTCCTCAATGGGGATATGCCCGCAACCAGGATACATGCCCCCAACCAGAATCGAACCTGAGACCCTTCAGTCTGCAGGCCGACGCTTTATCCACTGAGCCAAACCAGTTTCGGCATGGCTATGTGTGTTTTAAAGTTCTCTCTCTCTCTCTCTCTCTCTCTCACACACACACACACACACATTCTCTCTCTCCCTCTCTCTCTCTCTCTCTCTCTCTCTCTCTCTCTCTCTCTCTCTCTCACACACACACACACACACACACACACACACGGGAGCCGCCTCCTGTCTGTGGCTGTCGTAGCCACCTGCCTCCATCCATCCATCCACTCTGTCTGGCGGCAGCACCCCTAGTCCAGCAGGAGAGTCTCCCCAGCCTCAGGGGCTCTAGCAGAGTGGAAAGGGGGTGTGCTTGCCACTCGGAGTGGCGTCTGACGGACACAGGCTCTTCCCAGGCCGGGAACGTGCCTCCCTGGATGTCGGGAAGTGGAGCGGACGGGAGGAGCTGACCGACCATCACTGGGATTTGATGACAGGCTGTCATTCCAGCCCTTCCCAGCGGGGATCCTCCAGCCCCCCCTTCTCGCCTCTGGGACCCCTGTTTCTGAAATGTCCCGGCAGATACTCATCTGGCATTGCAAGGCCTCCCCTGCGCCCCTACCCCCGCCCCGCTTTTAGGAAATTGTTTTCCTGCAAAGAGACGCGAGGACTGGAGGAGATTTGTGGGTGAAGAAACGCTGTGAACCCTCCCTTCCCTCCTAAACTTCTTTCCCTGCAGGAGGCGCCATCCTGCCTGGTGGGTCACATGTCCGTCCACCTTGGGAAGCCAGGCCGGGCCTTCCTTAGCCCCGTCCGTCCGTCCGTCTCTGTGACGGGTCAGCCAGCAGCCTCGGGCTGAGGGGGGGCCGGGAGGCCGCTGTGGCTGAGTGTGGGGGTTCTGGCTGTTCTCCCGGACGGAGGAAGGGGATTGTGTTCTCCGCAGGCTGTCGGGTGGAGGTGCGGGTGGCTTTGGCGGCCCCTCAGTAAGGACGCCGCACTCGGGAGTTAGATGGGGGGTGGGGGGGCAGCTCACTTTGAGGCTTCTGGTGGTGCTCGTATAAGAGCACTCGTGGGTGCTCAGTGGGTGAGCCCTGACCCGGGCACCAAGAGGCTGCCCGTTCCATTCCCACTTGGGACACATGCCCTGGTTTGGGGCTCCATCCCTGGTGTTGAGGGCGGGAGGGGTGGTTTTTTGTGGGAGGCAGCCGGTGGATGTTTCTCTCTCACTTATATTTCTCTCTCTCCCTCTCCCTCTCCCCCTCTCTCTGAAATCAATAAAAACACTTTTTTTTTTAAAGAGCACTGACAACTAAAGGGAGATCCTCAGAGTCATTCAGATTACAGTGGTACCTCTAGGTACGAGTTTAATTCGTTCTGTAACCTTGAGGCGTGGGAAACTATGAGACGCTCGAGTCGCAGTAAACTGGTGGGCCATGTGCAGCCGGCCGATCCTCGAGATTATTCATACTCGTATCTCAACTGTTGCTCATATTTCAAAGCAAACATCGCTCGCTCGACGGCTCATATCTCAAAAATCTCTTGTTGGGGCACTCGTATCTCGAGGTACCACTGTATTTGCAAGCTTCTTTCCACTTTGACCTTCAATTGCCCTTGACTCTGGGCGTCCTTCCAGCTCTGTCCCTTGCCAAGGACTCTCTCCTCTCCTTCCTCCTCCTCTGCGTGCAGGTCCGTGCCGGAGCCCCGACAGCCGAGGCACGAGGGAGAAGGAACCCATACACGGGGGTTCCTTCTCCAGGAAGAAGGCCCGCGAAGACACGACACGGACTTGCGGGTCTAGATCTATAAATATATTTATTATAATATAACAAGAACTTAACCATAAACGGAGACTATGTACAATACCGTCACGGAGAACCCTGTTTGCATCGCTCACAGAGACAGCCAGTCTTGCCCCAGTGTGGCCGGCGAGGAGGGAACGCGGGGTCCCCGCGCCCTCCGTGCCGGGCCCGCTGGCCGCTAACAGCACCTCCTTTGGAGGCAGACGCACCGACGCTGACGCCGCCCTGCCCCGGGCAGTCAGAGACTTGTGCTCCGGTCCTCGGGTTCACACTTGCACCCTGTTTGACATAAATACTTTTAAAGGACATACAATGTATGCAGGTTTGTGCTTATTACTTTGTTAAAAGAATAAATAGGAGTTAAAAACGGCGTAACGAAGCCCGGCGGCGTGTCCCCTGTCCGAGCCGGCGCTGGAGCGCGGTCCCCGGCGGCGGCGCCGAGAGATGGAGAGCGTGGCCTGTCCTTTCCGCCTCCTATGTGGCTTCCTTTCTTTTCTTTCTTGTTTTAAAATCATGAAATGCAAGTTGGCGTCTCAGCTATCAACATGGTAAATGGTATTTGGTACCAACTCCCACGAACCGGCGCAGCGGCCTCAGCAGTGGCCTTCTTCCGGCCCCGGGGCCTGGACACGGACCGGGGCCTGGACACGGACTGGGGCCTGGACACGGACCGGGACCTGGACACGGACCGGGACCTGGACACGGACCGGCGCACGGGGTGTGCGGGTCTGAGCCACCACGCGTGGCCTCCTCCCTCCCGGCGCCCCTGGCTCAGGCGACTCTGCTGCCGGCAGGTGCTGCCCTCACCCAGGCAGGTGCCCTCCTCTAGAGCTGTCCCTGTCAAAGACAGTCCCCTGCGCTGTGGCCACGTCCGTCCTCCCGGCCGTAACGGCCTCGTTACCGGACCAGGTCCCCAGAGGCACAGCTTCTCGGGGGGAGCCGTCCGGGCGTTAACTTTTTCTAAAAATAAAACGGGTGCCTCTGTGCCACCCGGGAGCGACCCCCTCTCTCTCTTCTGCACATAGAAAAACGCGAGCCCGTGCCGCGCCGGCAGGACCCGCTCGGAGCTCCGGGGACCCCCGCCTGCGCCCCTGCCCGGCCGCCTCCTCTCCGTACCGAAAAATAGCCTTTTGTGTATCAAGAAAATGCCTGGAAAATCTAAATACTTCCTATGGGGTCGGAGAAAGCAAGCGCGATCATCTTGTCCTTCTGCAGCAAAAACAAAACAAAAACACGGTAGAAAAACACACCTGGGAAGGATAGGCGCTCTCCCCGCTGTCCCTCCGGCTGCCCCTGCCGCGGCTCCGGCCACCGCTGGCCACCGCTGGCCACAGCCGGCTCCGTGCACACCGTGTCCCCGCGTCCTCTCTGCCCCCGGAGGTGCAGGCTGGTTACAAACGAAGCGGGAGTCAAAGTGGGAAGGACACTTTGATCTCATTCCCCCGGGCCCGGCGCCTGCTGCTGCTGCTGCTGCTGGACCGGACAGCGGACCGCGGGCCGGCGGTGGCCGGGTCCAGCCTGCTCTGCGGGAAGGAAACACCGGCCGCTCCCTCCCGGCGGGAAAATAAGTGAGACTCTACGGCCCCGGGCAGAGGGCGCGCCTCCGTCAGAGCAAGTGGAGGATCCGAACGCCGAGGATCCGAACGCGGGGCGCGGCGAGCCCCCCCGGGGGGGGGGGGTGTCCGCCGCCGGCCTCTCCCCGGTGCTGCGGCCGGAAACCGATCCTGCGCGGAGCCCGCGCCTCGCCCGCCTCGCCCACGGCCTCTCGGGGCCGCCGTCAGCCGCTCTGGATGTACTTCTTGATCACCACGCAGCCGTGTCTGAACACGGGGCAGGGCATGTGCGGGAGGAGGGTCCACGTGTTGGTGGCCGGCTCGTAGGCCTCCATGTTGCCCAGCGCCGGGCCCTCGCTGCTGACGATGCCCCCCGTCGCGTAGATCTTGCCGTCGAGCACCACGGCGCTGCCGGGGAGAGGGGAGAGGTCAGCCCCGGCCTCCTTGAGGGTCTGGGGGGACAGGACCCTACCCGCCTGCCCGCCTGCCCCCCGCCTGCCCCCCGCCTGCCTGGGGTGTTACAGCCGCTGCTGCCCTCGGGCAGGAGCCACCAGGGTCTGGCTGCTCTTCTCTGCCCTCTGACCTCAGATGTAGAAGAAAAACCTCTTTCCCGCCGAGACCGGTGTGGCTCAGTGGATAGAGCGTCGGCCTGCGGACTGAAGAGTCCCAGGTTCGATTCCCGTCAAAGGCATGTACAGTGGTACCTCGGGATACGAGTTTAATTCGTTCCGTAACCTTGAGGCGTGGGAAACTATGAGGCGCTCGAGTCGCGGTAAACGGGTGGGTCATGTGCAGCCGGCCGACCCGCGCGATGACTCCTATCTCAACTGTTGCTCGTATTTCAAAGCAAAAATCGCTCGCTCCACAGCTCGTATCTCAAAAATCTCGTATGTTAGGGCACTCGTATCTTGAGGTGCCACTGTACTTTGGTTGCAGACACATCCCCAGTAGGGGGTGTGCAGGAGGCAGCTGATCGATGTTTCTCTCTCATCGATGTTTCTAACTCTCTGTCCCTTTCCTTTCCTCTCTGTGAAAATTCAATAAAATATATTTAAAAAGAAAAAGAAAGAAAAACCTCTTTCCCCAGCAATCGGGCCGCCAGGCGGCACTGCCCTGGGAGCCGTGGGTGACCCCTGCCAACGGGGCACCTCGGGCCTCCTGTACAGGCCCTGGGCTCAGCTCACCGAGTCTCACTCCTGCTGCCCAGCCCGGGCCTCCCGGCCACTCAGGTCCCGGGGGCAGGGGCCTCGTGGGGAGGCGGCCACGGCAGCCGGCCACCACTGAGCGCAGCGGCGAGTGCGGCTCGCACCGCGGCTGAGGCTCAGCGTCCCTGTGTCCTGCTGCGGTCCCCGACCCGCGGGGCTGGCGTGGCTGCCCACCCAGGACTGGGGCCCGGGTGCTCTCTGCAGGGTGGCCACGGGTCCCCACGCCTCGCTCACTGGCTGGTCCTGGGGCTCCGTCAGCGGTCCCTCCTGTGAGCTGTCCACGCTGTCCTGTCTGCGTTTCCCAAACCCCCTCTTCCCGGCCGCCCCTCCCGGACCCCTGCGTCTGCCCCTGACGGCTCGCTCTCTGAGCGAAGGGCCATTTCCTCTTGGCTGCTGGTGAACAGACACCCTTGGGACGTCTCCACCCCTTCCTGAAGGCCGGAGCCTCCAACACATCCCGGCAGTCTAGTCCCGTGGTCGGCAAACTGCGGCTCACGAGCCATGTGCGCTTCTTTGGCCCCTTGAGTGTGGCTCTTCCACAAAATACCACGGCCTGGGCAAGTCTATATATATATCAATTATATATATATATATATATATATATATGTGTGTGTATATATATATATATATATATATATATGTATATATGTATATATATGTATGTATATATATATATATATATATATATATATATATATTTGATTTTTTACAGGGAGGAAGGGAGAGGGATAGAGAGCTAGAAACATCAATGAGAGAGACATCATCAGCTGCCTCCTGCATACTTCCTATTGAGGATGTGCCCGCAACCAAGATACGTGCCTTTGACTGGAATCGAACCTGGGACCCTAGAGTCCACAGGCCGATGCTCTATCCACTGAGCCAAACCGGTTTCAGCTGGGCGAGTCTATTTTGAAGAAGTGGCATAAGAAGAAGTTTAAGTTTAAAAAACTTGGCTCTCCAAAGAAATTTCCCTCGTTGTGCTGTTGCTATTTGGCTCTGTGGACTCATGAGTTTGCCGACCACTGGGCTAGGCTGCTCGGCAGACACCGAAGGCCCCTCAGTGGCTCCCCACCACCAGACCCCACACCCCTCCCCTTGGGGCAGAGCTTCTCCCCGCGTCTCCTGCAAGACCCGCTCGAACCTCCCCTCAGCATCGCGTCTCTGTGCCACGTGGAGGCTCAGACGCCGTCTGGCATCTCCCACAAGCCCTGCTCCAGCTCCAGCTCCACATGAGAGTGTGTGACAGAGGAGGGTGGTGGGCCTCGGGCTGCCAGGCACCCAGCAGTGGTCTTGTCCCACTGCCTGTTCACGGATAGGACCCCGGGGCTTGGGGGGTCCCCTCTCCAAGGTCTCACCACAGGCCAGTGGCAGCTTTCGGCTTTGTTAGCTATGCCGCACACACAGCGGGCTCTGCGTACGAGCTCCTTGCTGTCCACACGGAGGACAGGCGGCCACCTCTGGACACAGTCTGCTGTGGAATCCTAAAAGGGGGTCTTGGGGCTCCTTATGTTCCTCTGAGTCTAGGAAGAGGGTGGAGCAGTGGGTCTGTGTCTCACTGCCCAGAGGAGATGGTTTATCTGGGCCACAGGCCAGGATGACCGGGACCCAAGCCACACGCTGGCCGCTCCCCTGTGGTCCCGGGGATAACACGCGTGTTTCTGCCCAGACAGCACTGAGACATCGGGCGCCACTCACTGGGCCCAGCGCCAAAGGGCCACCGGGATCACTACACCATCAGAGTGCCCCCCAGAAGCCGCTGGTCCCCGGGAGGGCTTTGCACAGCTCTGGCCTGGCGCCGCCACCTCTGCCTGCGATGGGCAGGTGGTCCCGGGGGGGAAGCTGAGTTTATTAATGTGCGGAGGCTGGGGACAGCTGGCAGGAGCCACCTGGGGTCTGGCTGCTCTTCTCTGCCCTCTGACCTCTTTCCCGCCGAAACCGGTGTGGCTCAGTGGATAGAGCATCGGCCTGCGGACTGAAAGGTCCCTCTCCTGTGATGGAGGAAAGCTGAGTTTTCTAATGTGCGGAGGCTGGGGACACCCGGCAGGAGCCACCTGGGAAGGAGTGGCCTCGGAGGACCCGGGCAGGTCCCGGAGGAAGCCCTGCATCCCCGCGTGGCGATGGGGCCGCTGAAGCCGCAGGACCGGCGCTGGGCCAGGGGCTCCTCCAGCCGCTCACCCTGGGCCGGGGCTCCACTGCCCACACCTGCATTTGTGGGGCCGCTGCTCTGGGCCTGGCCTCCCTTGGGCCAGTGAGTGGAGGTCACTCATCGCACTCAAACCTCACCCTTTTCCCTCCCCCCGCTCCCGCCCTGGCAGAGCCCCCCCCTCACCTGCAGAACTGGCGGGAGTGGTTCATGTTGGGGCCCGCCTTGATGTTCCCCTTCTCGGGGTCGTAGATGGTGGTGGCTCTGGCGTAGGCCCCGCCCAGGATGAACACGAAGCCGTTGAGGGTGACGGCGGGCGCGTACTTGTTGTCTGTGGGGAGAGCCGGGCGGCCGGGCGGGCAGGTGGTCAGGGCCTCGCTCTGGCCTTCTCCCCGCTTTCCTTCCCCGGGGACCCCCCACAGGAAGGGGGCTGGAAAGGCCTCCCGCGTCCCCGACTGGCCGGCGGACAGGGCCCAGGGCCAGGGGCACCTGCCCGTGGGAGAGCTAGGCCGGGGGTCACAGAAGCACTGGGCTGAGCGCCCCCACTCCCCCTGCCCCCGCCGGCCTGGGCTCCGCCGGCCTGGCCCTGGCTGAGGGCCGCGGGGCTCACCGATCATCGGGGACTCGATGAAGCTCCAGGTGTTGGTCTGCGGGACGTAGGACTGCAGCACGCCCGCCGCGCGGCCGGCCTCGTTCACGCCGCCGAACACGTAGATCTTGCCGCCGCAGACGGTGGCCGCCGCCGAGTGCACAGCCTTGGGCAGCGGGGCCACGGCCTCCCACTGGTTGGTGATGGTGTCGTACCTGCGAGAGGAGGGAAGGCCCGGGTCAGGGCGGGCTGGGCGGGGGGCCGGGGCCACAGCGGGGGTGGGGTGGGGTGGGGATGTGGCAGCAGGCATCAGGCGCACCACCAACTCCGTCCTGCCTGGGCGCCGCTGGCCCGGCCGAGGTCACACCGCTCAGGGCCCTCAGTGAGTCACTCCAGGCCACGGGGACTGGCCCGCACGAGTCCTGTCAGCCTTCCTCCTCACCTGAAAGGTGGGGGGACCTGACAGGGGGGCGTGAGGACAGGAAGCAGCGACAGGAGGAGCGGAACTGGAATGGAGCAGATCGGGCAGGGAGCTAGGATCTTTCCCGTCTTTCTTGCTGGGCCGGCAGCGGTCCCAGGTCTCAGCGTCTGTGCCGAGTTTCGTGTGCACTGACCTCACCAGTGCTGGCCCGTCCACGCTGCCCACTGCTTTTCCATGTGCTCTGGACCCAGGATGTACCTCTGCCGAGGGCTCGCTGCTCCGCTCTCGGTCCCAGCACCTCTCTCCTGGGAGCACCCTGGGCCCACTTGTTCCCATGAGCCTCCTTGGGGCATCACCGTGACCCAGTCACAGCTCAGTGACCGCAGAGGACAGCCCCTGGCTGTGGGAGGGGGCGAGGGGACCGCTGTGTCCATCCCGCTGGGAGCGGGTGGAGACTTGGCGTCTGAGGGGAGGCAGAGGTCCCTGACCGGAGCGGGCGGACTGCAGGAAGCCCGGCAGAGGATGTGCTGATCGGTGAGGTAGGCAGTGTCTGCCTGGACGGAGGGCGGCAGAGTTCAGGGTCTGTTTTTGAGCCGGGGTGGCGGAGCTCCAAGGAGCTGGGGCAGATGGGCTGGCGTCGGCCGGGATGTGTGGCTCTCGGCATGATGGCTCGTTCCGCCGATCGCAGCTCTCCCCAGAGCCTGGTGTTCCCGCTGGCTGCTGGCCAAGCCACAGCCCGGTCTCCCCACACCCCGGAGGGTATGCTAATGACATGCAAATGACCCCGAGGAGCTAGGCCCTCCGCTCCCCTGTCCTTTATCCAGTCACCACAGCTCTGTGGTATGTGGCTGTCTCATATAAGACCCAGTGATTCATAGAATGACATCATGTCTAGTGCACCGTTATTTCAATCTCTAACTACATAATCTTGCTCTAGTCGTGTAATACAGCAACGTCACATAATCATAATGCACCATACAGCGCCTTCATTATCAAGAGAAGAGCAATTGCCGAGACCGGTGTGGCTCAGTGGATAGAGCGTCGGCCTGCGGACTGAAAGGTCCCAGGTTCGATTCCGGTTGGGGGCGTGTACCTTGGTTGCAGGCACAACTCCAGTAGAGGGCGTGCAGGAGGCGGCTGATCGATGTCTCTCATCTATGTTTCTGACTTTCTATCCCTCTCCCTTCCTCTCTGTAAAAAATCAATAAAATATATTAAAAAAAAAAAAAAGAGAGAGAGAAGAGCAATTTGTACCCTTAGTGCTTCCTGGGGAACCAAGCACCCGGGCGTGTGTCCCCACGACCCCCACCTTCCTGTCACCCCATTTCTCTTCATGGCCACCGGGTGCCGTAGCCCATGCCTTGCCCAGAGGGCGTGGCTCTGCCCTGGGGAGTCCTGCAGCCCCCCCTCACTGGCACTCACACCCCGGGGGGGTCTTCAGTCTGCGTCCATGCCCTGCAAGGCCAGCGCCCTGCTGCCCTGGGCGGCTCCGGCTCCTGGGTGCCTGGGGCCTGGTTCTCCGGGGGGAAGCGGGGAGAGCCTGCTCCCAGGTCGGGGAGAACGGCTCCCGGGCCCAAGGGCCGTGGAACTCATCCGCTGCAGGCGTAGCTGATCCGAAAACAAACCCCCGTATTCATCAGCAGGCGTCCGTTTGCAAAGCGAGCCGTCACGTCTTAGGAGATTAAGAGCAGCTGACAAAGGCAAGACGGCCGACGCTCCAGGCCGTTGAAAACGTCTCCTACTTTAGCGCTTACTCCTGGGTGACCACGTGTGGAAGCTGGGCTCCTGAGAGGCCGGGGCAGGGTGGCCGGGTGGGGACCCCGCCGAAGGGGCTGACCTGGGGGGACGGCAGGATCAGCATCTCCCAATCACACGTGTTCCCCGGGATCTCCAAGCCAACACGACGGTTAAATGCGGTCACGGAGCCAACGCTGGGCTCCCCTTGGGGAGTTAAAAGTCTGAAGTGAGCACCCTGCCAGTCTCACTCCGCAGCCATCTCCGCTGGGACATCGGTCCAGTGTCCCGTCAGCCAGCAAGGGCAACGAACGCAGTGAGGGTCAGCATGGCTCCTGGGGCCAAGGGCCGTCACCCGGGGTGGTGCGGTGACGTGTAGGCGGGACCCAGTGGGCTGGGTGTGGGCAGGCCAGGGGTGAGGGCTCCGGGGACCTGGCTGTGTCCTGGGCTGGAACTTGGGGCAGCTCAGCCTAACGCCTCACTTGCCGAGGTCTGTTTCTCTTTTGTTTCGTTTTGTTTATTTATACAGTGGTACCTCGAGATACGAGTGCCCTAACATACGAGGTTTTTGAGATACGAGCCGTCGAGCAAGCGATTTTTGCTTTGAAATACGAGCAACATTTGGGATAGGAGTCATCACGCGGATCGGCCGGCTGCACACGACCCACCAGTTTACCGCGACTCGAGCGTCTCATAGTTTCCCACGCCTCAAGGTTACGGAACAAATTAAACTCGTATCTCGAGGCACCACTGTATTTATATTTATATTTATATTTATATTTATATTTATATTTATATTTATATTTATATTTATATTTATATTTATATTTATATTTCTAGAATAGAGAAAAGGGTTATGACACACGATGGCAGGTACCAACTCCCTAATGGGTACGAGGGAGGCGACAGACAACTCATTCCGTCGAGGAGCTGGGAAGCCTGTGTTTCTGATCCAGGCACTCACTCCCTGGGGCACCTGCCGCCCTCGTCAGCGGATCAAGACCAGCGGGTTCTCTCCGGGAACTCGAGCACACGGGGACAGTGGCTGTCAGGATGTGACTCTAGTCTCGGGCATGGGCATCTCTTTTTCTAAAAGCAGGCTGGCCCCGAAGCCTCCGCCCATTTCGGCTCCCGCTCTGGCCTACCCCCCCCCTCCCCCGCCGTCCTGGTCTGTGGCCCCGGGTTAAAGGGCCCGAGGCAGCCAGCGGGACGGCCAGCAGAGGGCAGCCTCCGACTCGTGGCTCTGGGGCCCACGGGCTTCTGTTCTCTTCTGGAGAAGTCTAGCATAGGGGTCGGCAAACTGTGGTTCATGAGCCAGAGGCGGCTCTTTGGCCCCTTGAGTGTGGCTCTTCCACAAAAGACCACGTACGGGCGTACACATACAGTGTGATGGAAATTTTGTGGCCCACACGCAGACGTCGGTTTTGGGCTCTCCAAAGAAATTTCAGTCGTTATGTACTGGTGATATTTGGCTCTGTTGACTAATGAGTTTGCCAACCACTGTTCTAGAAGGCTGGTGAGGCCTGTGTGCAGGGGTCCTTCCTGGGTCAGAGGAGGATTTCCTGGTCTGTGCGGGATGGAGGGAGAGAGGGGGCTCCCAGCTGTGTCACCCCACACCTGGCAGGGACCCAGAGGCCCAGTCATTGGAACGGTACACGTTTGGGCCAACGGTTCCTGCTTCCCCTTAAATTTCCCGTTTCCCCGAAAGTAAGACATCCTCTGAAAAATAAGACCTACTTCCAGTTTTGCCTCTCGCTGTCATATAAGGCGTCCCCCCCCGAAAATAAGACCTCCCCGATCATAAGGCCTCCCCCCAACATGGCGCCTCCCCGGAACAAAAGGCCCCCGAAGCTACCGTCAGGCGTCTGGCTCCTGATTTAAAGAGACCTCGCGCTGCCTGACCAGCTCCGGCTGCGCTGCGGCCCATCTATGAGCTGGTTTGTGATGACAACGACTACCGGACCGCAGACAGGGAATACATTTCCTTTTTTTTTTTGTTCAACAACAAATGGGTACTGTCTTCTTCCTCATGGAAAAATAAGACATCCCCTGAAAATAAGACCTAGCGCCTCTTTGGGAGCAAAAACTAATATAGGACACTCTCTTGTTTCCGGGGAAGCAGGGTTCTAGCGAATCCAGTCCCAGGGCATCCCCTGCCTGGGCCTCCCACCCCTGGGTCTCCGGGTTCCCACCAGGAGGGGCTGCCGGGACAAGAGTGTCCCAGGTCAGCGACCAGCAGCTGTGGGCCTTCTACCTCAGCACCCCCAGTCCTCTCCCTCTGCGCTGTTTGGGGAGCCTGGGGCTCAGGGGGTGGGTGTTGGGAAGGAGGAGCAGAGAGAGTTTCGCGTTCGGTGAATTCCAGAGGATGCCCGCCCCTCCACGCCCCATACCCCCGGTTGTGACCGCGGCCCCTCACCTCTCCACGTGGTCCACGTTGCCGGCCACGCCGAGCCCGCCGAGGGTGTAGATCTTCCCGTCGTAGACCAGGCTGTTGTGCCGGCAGCGGGGGACCGTCATCCTGGAGACGAGGTTCCAGTTGTCCAGCAGGGACATGTAGCACCAGACGTCGGCCAGCGTCACCCCCGACTCCATCCCACCTGCAGCGGGGGAGGCCCAGAGAGCAGGCGTGAGGGTGGGGGGGCCGGGCAGCCCGGCTCAGCGTCAGGAGGAGGAGGCTTGGCCTCCGGAGTCAACTTCCTGGCCCGGCGTCCTCAGCCCGGAGGCACCTGGAAGCCCAGGCCCGCCCCTCCCACTGCGGGGCCGCACCTGAGAGGTAGATGTTGTCCCCGGCGCTCACGACGCTGAAGAACTCGCGGTCGTAGAAGGGCAGGGAGGCCAAGGGGTACCACTTGTTGTTCTGGGGGTTCCAGCAGGTGACGGCCACCAGGGAGCGCTGCGTCATCCCCACCATCTGGCGGCCCCCGACCAGGACGATGACTTCAGCCACGCCTGCAGGGACACGGAGGGGGGCACTTGGGATGGTTCCCTCCCTCCCCCTCTGCACCCCCACCACCTCCCACACCTGCAGCATCTGCACCCAGCGCCTCCCCCGGAGTTTGCGGGGCTGGGACCCGGCCCTCCCTCCCGCACCTGCGGAGAGGCGGGGCCGGGTGCGGGGCGTCTGCATCTCCTGGCGGGCGTGCGGGAGCATGTGGTAGCGCTTGGCCTCGTTGACCAGGTCGCGGCAGGCCTCCGACGACTTGATGAGCTCCTCGTTGTCCACCACGTTGAGCAGGTAGCTGGGGTGGATGAAGGGCAGGCGCACCACCGCCAGGAGCTCCGCTGCGTACTGGGGCCGAGGGGACAGGGGACACGGGGCCGGCTCAGACCGAGAGGGCGGGTGGACGGGCCGGCCAGCCCCGTGCCTGTCCCGGGACCACCCCCGAGGCTGGCGCAGTTCGCGTCTGGCTGGGGGGACAGCCCCGGGCTCACCCAGCCTCGGCCAAGAGAGAGAAGGTGGGTCCCCGCCCTGGCTGGTGTGGCTCAGTGGATGGAGCGTCGGCTGGGGAACTGCAAGGCCCCGGGTTCGATTCCGGTCCAGGGCTAGGTACTTTGGCCCAGGTCGGGAGGTAACCCATCGATATGTCTCTCTCACATCCCTATGTCTCTCTCTGTCTCTCCCCCTCCTCCCTTCCGCTCTAGGAATCCTGGAAAAATACCCCGGGGGTGCCGAAACCGGTTGGCTCAGTGGATAGAGCGTCGGCCTGCGGACTGAAAGGTCCCAGGTTCGATTCCGGTCAAGGGCATGTACATTGGTTGCGGGCACATCCCCAGTAGGGGGCGTGCAGGAGGCGGCTGATCGGTGTCTCTCTCTCATCAGTGTTTCTGGCTTTCTATCCCTTTCCCTTCCTCTCTGTGAAAAATCAATAAAAATATATTAAAAAAAAAAAAAGCAAAGAGAAATACCGGGGGTGAGGATTAACAATAACAAAAACGGCAGCTCCCAGCCGCTGGGGGCGACGGGAGGAAGCCCGGGGAGGTCTGGCAGCTGCCGCTCGCCCAGGGTGCACGTCCATCTGTCTCTGCCGCACCCGCTCCCACCTCCACCTCCATCCCGGCCTTGGCTCCACGCCAGGCTGCGGAGAACTCAGATGGGTGGCCCAGCCTGGGAGGGGTGTGCGTGGGGCGGGAACCCAGGGGCAGGCGGGAGGGCCCAGGAAGGCTGATGGCCTTCAGCTTTGGCAGGGGGAGGATGATTGACAGGCTAGCAAATCACAACCATCAGAACCTGTATCTCCCCTCTCCCCTCTGTCCACACAAACCCCTTTCGGGGCATCCCACTGCCTCAGACGGGCGCCGGACCTGCCCCGGTGTGGACGGCAGCTGCAGGGTGGGGGAATCTGGAGGAGGCGGAGGCAGGACCTCTCAGGGGTGACGAGGCCTCCTGGAGGCCTTGGTGCGGGGAGAGTGGGGAGAACGGGCGGGAGGAGGCCCAGGGATGCAGGTGGGACCAGGTGCTACCTGTGCGGCTGCTGCACTGGCTCCCGGGTCCGCCCAGGTGGGAGCCACGGCAGCTCCATCCTGCGGGCCTCCCGCGGGGCTCTCTGGCCCGGGGATCCCGCTGGGATGCGCTGGGGGTCCTGGGGCTCAGGGGCCCCTGGGCCCGGCCCCCCTGCCTCCTGCCTGGATCCGGCCCTGACTGCTCCAGCTGCCTGCTCCCCGGGACTCACCTTCTTGTGTCCCGTGTGGGGCGGTTGCCCTCCACCTTCCCCGAAACCAGCGCCTGGGGGCCTCCTCCTGCCGCTCTGAGCTCGGGAGCTCCCGGGGCCCAGCTCCCGGCTCGGACCCGCTTCCCCCCGCAGAACCCCGGCATTGTCAGCTTGGGTCTCCTGCCAGTGGAATGTCTACCCTGTAGAGCCAGGGGCCTGACTTTGCATCTCTTACCCCTCCCTTCGCCAGTCTGCTGCCCCCAGGGGCAGTTCCAGCCTCCCCGGGGCCAGGTCTCTGGGCAGCCAACCTCCTCTCCCTCCCTGCCTTCCCCTTCTAGATTGTTCTATTCCCCTTCTAGATTGCTCTATTCCCCTTCTAGATTGCTCTATTCCCCCTCTAGATTGCTCTATTCCCCCACTAATTGCTCTATTCCCCTTCTAGATTGCTCTATTCCCCTTCTAGATTGCTCTATTCCCCTTCTAGATTGCTCTATTCCCCTTCTAGATTGCTCTATTCCACTTCTAGATTGCTCTATTTTCCTTCTAGATTGTTCCATTCTCCTTCTAGATTGCTCTAT